>CAUYRH010089583.1:0-78247 GCA_963574655.1 Perodicticus potto
CCCTACAGGGGCTGGAGAGAGATCAGAGAAGCTCCTCCCAAAGACCTGGAGGAACACGGGCAGCGGGAGAGGAACCTACATAGGGACAGAGAACAAGAAGGCCAGAGAGGTGGAAGGAAAACCAGAGGAAGACAGAGGCTAGGAAGTTGAAGAAACCATTTCAGAATAATGAACGTGGCCATAGAATCAGAACTGCAAGACGTCAAGTAGAAAAAGCACTTGGAAGAACCCTTGGGACTTAGCGACAAGGAGGTTGGCTTCGACCCTTTCAGTAGAGCAAAGGGCAGAAGTCAGATGGAGCTAAGAGTTAATGATGGATGTGGAAGGAAAGGTAACAATGGTGGGAATGGAAGAGAAAACACAAATTCAGGGGATGCGCCAACTGCAGGGCGAGGTCACAGGATGAGGTGCTGAGAGAGAAGGGAAGGGCAGGTGGAGGGTCTTTGGCTTGGGGGCCTCAATATTGGGTGATGTTTGGTGCTCTGGTTTCCTGCGGATGGACGAGAGCAGACTCCTTAGGGCCTATCTGGGTGAGGACGGGAGCCGAGACCCTGGCTGCTCACCTCCCCAGATGAGCTCCAACACGTGACTCCCCTCTCTTCCCACGTGTCTGCTTCTCAGTCCCCTCTGTACCACCCTAATTAGTGTCCATGGCTTGTGCCTCCTCTCCACTCCCTCAAACTTTGGTTCTAAGTGACTTTAACTTGTCATTTATGTGCTGACCGTGTGGAGCACATTTGTCCCTTGGGGCATCTACACGACATATCCCCTGCTGACTTCCCCTTGCTCCGTGAGCTCTGGCCCATGGGGCTTGTCTCATTACCCCAGTAGGGCTGTGCTCACAGCTCTGCCATCGGCACTGATAGCCTCTACCCTACTCCTGCTGTAGGGTTCCCCCTGCTAGGTCACTTCCCTGGGAAGTTTCCTCAGTAGTAATCAGGTCCCCTCTGTTCCGTACCCCTTTCTTTTCCTTCATGTGCCCCATCTGGGTTCATAGTTACTTAAGCCATCAAGTTGGTCTGCCCTGCTGACTAGACCATAAACTCCATGAGGGCAGGCAATGTGTGTCCTGCTCACCACTCAATCCCCAGTGCATAGCATGTATGGCCATAGAATCCTGTAGATATGCAGGAAGTATTTATGAACATAGCTAATTAAGGAAAGGCAACTTTCGAAGCGTCCTCCCTGCTTCCTGACATTTTATGATAAAAATTTCAAATACACAGCAAAGTTAAAAGAACTTCACATTTGAAAACTCATATATCACCACCTGGATGCCACTTTCAACATGTCGCCCTTTTTGCTTCCTTCATCACATCTCTATTTCTTGGTGTACCCCTCTATCCTGCCATCAAGCCATCTTATTTTCTTGATTGAGCCACTCTTTCTGATGTTTCTCCCTATGGGTAAGTAGGTCGGTCTTTGGGGTTCCCAAGTCCACATCCCTGAAAAGTCACTGTGGGTTGGCCCCTTTTGACTAAGCAGCCACCTTGGTCCAATCACTGCAGTGGGGTGGGTGGGGTCCTGCAGGGTAAGCTCTCCCTGAGCTGTGAGTGTGGCCATCTATCCCCTTGGTGGCAAGTGAGAAGGGTGGGTACTGGGACAGACTTGGTATAAGTTGTAAGCAGATGCAAGAAATGAGAGAGATCACATGAATTTCAGCTTTGCACTTGGTAGGTTTTAGGTGCCTGGAGAATATTGATGGGCTCCATCCAGCAAGAGTCAGAAATGCAAGTTTGAGGCTTAAGGTGGATGGATAAATAGATCAGAAGTTGTGTGTATTCTGTCTATCAAGGAGGGGCTTGGGGGCAGCGATCTGGTTGGAAACAGGCAAGGGCTCAGCCTGTACATAGCTCCTTACACGAGATGAAGACAATGTCGATCACCTATAGTTGTGGGTGAGTCCTGGGAGCGCTGATGTGGACCTTGATCTTGTCTAGAGATGAAGCCAGAGCCGCTAAGGCAGAGGAAATCCCTCAAACAGAGACAGAGTCTATAACTTGTCCAAACAGGAGACACTTTGGAAGTGAAAAGGGAAAAATAAGGGCAGCTGGTTGAGTGACCGCAGAGGAAGGGGCAGTGACCATACTTAAAGCAGCAGCTACATTTTAGGGTTGGGTGAGATAAATAAGGAAGATGATGCAGGAGATAATACGCTTAAAGCCTGAAGAAAGAGAGGAGAATTGTGTCCTGGGGGTCAAGATTGAAGGGAGTTTAAGGGAGGTGATAATGAGCATGGCCATATCTGTGGTGTCAACAGGAAAGGGGCCCAGACAAGGTCCAAGGGTTTGCTCCTTGGGAGATCATCAGAGAGATGTGTCCTTCACAGAATTATAAGGACAGTACCCAGATTACAGGAGTAAGGAGACCTCATGGGGAACAAGCAGGAGACTGGACTGCAGGACGCTTAGTGGGAGCCAGGGGAGTGAGAGCAGGTGAGGAGGAAGGTGTCCATGCCGGGGTGGCTGTGTGGCAGACGTGCACTGTGCTGGGGAAGTGCTCGCAGGTGATCCTGGATAACAGGATTTTATTTATTTATTTATTTTTTGCAGTTTTTGGCCAGGGTTGGGTTTGAACTCGCCACCTCCGGTGTATGGGGCCGGCGCCCTACTCCTTTGAGCCACAGGCGCCGCCCTGGACAACAGGATTTTAACAGCAGCTATCTGAAATTTCCCTTTTGAAGATTCACAAACAATAATGAACTATTATTGATATTGACACTCATTAGCAATAACTACACATTAATAATATACATACTATAATCTATGTTCATATCAATACACAACAGCAACAAAAATAGCAAACACTTACATAGGGTTTATCTTGTTCCAGGCGCTTTGTTAAAGTTTTTGCTCAGACAAATGAATAAAATCCTGATTCTTATTGCCGCCCTTTTATCAATGATGACACTCAGAAGTTGTTCTTTGCCCACGGCTGCCAAGCTGCTGGTGGTGGTGGTGCCAGGATTTGAGTCTCTGTCTTTGCATCTACTTGTTTATCCTATAAGGGGTGGAGGGCTGATCCTTAGATATGTGTAGGATCTTCCCCTAAGAGAGGCCAGAAAGAGAAAGGGGACGCCAAGGCAGGGCTTTGTAGCGGAAGGAAGGGCTGGTTGTGAAAGCTGCAGCCCAGAGTGTCTCCTTCCCACTGAAGGTGAAGTCCCCAGTGAGAAGAGAGCAGGGTAGGGGTGGGGATGGGAGCTGAGGGAAGCGGGGAAGGTTTGTGACAGCTGCAGAGAGGATGGAAAGGCAATCATGGAGCGATTAGGAAAATGATTGTCTAGAAGCATTCAGAACCCAGCTGTGAGACAAACTTGAATTTGGAGTGGAACCACTCAGCTCAGTTAAAATTAGTGGCCATCAGCACTTAGGGAGTTACAAAGAAAAATACATTGTCTTGGCCCCAACTTTTTGCCTGATTTATACTTTGGGGTTGTTAGGTATCATCGTCTTGTTACTTCTCGGGGTTCAAGGTTTCCTTCCCTTTCCTTCTGACTAATCAGATTGTGTCCAGCCCTCTGTTTCAGAAACATGATGCAAAAGAGAAATCTGAGCTGTCAGAATCTGAATTTCTCTACTTAGAACCTCATCTCCTGGGGAACCCAGGTCAAATGCAATGGATTTAAAGAACCAAGAGGGTGGGCACTGTGGCTCATGCCTGTAATCCTAGCACTCTGGGAGGCCAAGGCGGGTAGATTGCTTGAGTGGGTCCAAGACAAGCCTGAGCCAGAGCAAGACCTCATCTCTAAAAATAGCTGGCATTGTGGCCAGTGCCTGTAGACCCAGCTACTTGGGAGGCTGAGGCAAGAGAATTGTTTGAGCCCAAGAGTTTGAGTTTGCTGTGGGAACTACAACACCATGGCACTCTACTGGGGGTGACAAAGTGAGACTCTGTCTTAAAAAAAGAAAAAGAGAGAGAGAGAGAACCAAAAGACCAGAGTTGCATCGGAGAGAAACAGAGGGTGGGCAGAAGGACAAAAAGAGGCTTACACAGCACCCCACCAATCCCCTCTATGCCAGAGAGCACTTCATACAATTGCCATCCAGGGTCAAACTCCATGCTAATGTTCTTTCCAGCACTGTCTACAGGGAGACTCCTGTCTCTGTTTTGGAGGGAAATTGAGCTAAATCATTCTTCTGCCTTGGAAAGAGCAATACATATTACAGGCTTCACCATCGGGGTAGAATGCAGGACCTAAAAGAACCTAAAAAGACTAGGCCCCTCTGAGGCCCAGGAGCAGGCAGTGCCCACAGAGAAACAGAAGCCATATTGGAGGGAGCAAGTACTGGTAGATCTTTTGGGGGGATCCATATTGCTTCAGACATTCTGCCTCAACTCCTACAGGATAAATAAGGTCAAAGCACAGGAAGAGAAATTTCTGCCAATATGAAGGGCTCTGCAACAAGAAAGCGACGTGTGAAGGTGGAGAAGACTGAGGCAAGAGCCCTCTGGGATGCCCAGATACATCCAGGAGAACCAGGACGGATCAGGGCAAGAGGACATTTAGCAGGACCAGAACAGATATCATCATCTCACCGTCACGGTGCTCCTGGTGGGGAAGGCAGAAATTACTAACTCTAAGTTCATTTCCTCCTAGTCTGTATCATTATCCTTGGGGTGTGTAATTATGTTTAAGTCAACCACACTATAAACTACATTTACTTTTCATTCCATGGTGTGAATTCAGTCATTCTTACCAAATCCATAAGTATTGTTATAGATAATTTTCTGAACTGGGCAGTGCCCTCCTATCAATTCAAAATTTTAATTTCAAGAATGGGTGAAACAAGGAAATTTGTTGTCTTTAGAAAATGCAGCTCTAATTAGGCTTATGTCTTTTGGGGAATGTTACTCATTACAATAGCATTTACATTCAAGGATGTGTCTAATTTAAGCTTAAGTCATAAGAAACATTTCCTTCTTTCTGTCTTTTATGGCTTCACTGATATTTATATTTCACATACCATGTAGTGTACAGTTCAAATATCTTTTCTTTTCTTTTTTTTTTTTTTAGAGACGAGTCTCACTTTGTCACCCTTGGTAGAGTGCTGTGGCATCACAGCTCACAGCAACCTCCAACTCCTGGGCTTAGGCGATTTTCTTGCCTCAGCCTCCCAAGTAGCTGGGACTACAGGCACCTGTCACAATGCCCAGCTTTTTTTTTGTTGCAGTTTGCCCAGGGCCAGGTTCGAACCTGCCACCCTCAGTATATGGGGCCGGTGCCCTACCCACTGAGCCACAGGCACCGCCCCACAGTTCAAGTATCTTCAATTTATTCAAGGAGTTGTGCAGCCATCACCAAAATCTGATTTTACGATAAGTTTAACGCCCCAGAAAGGGGTGTTATTTCCCATCCACCAGCTCTAAGCAACCATCCATCTTTCTGTCTGTAAGGACTGTCTTACCCTGGACATGGTGCATAAATTGAATTCTATAATATATGGTCTTTTGTGTCTGGCCTCTTTCACTCAGTGTTATTTCATGTTATAACATGAATGAACCTTGAAAATATAATACTGAATTCATTCCTTTTATTGCTAAACAACATTCCATTGTGTGGGTAGACCATATTTTGTTGATTGATCCATCAGTTGGGTTAATAATGTGGTATTTCCATACCATGGGATATTATTCAGCAATCTTGATTTTTTCCATATTTGGCCATTATTGATAATGCTGCTATGAACATTTGTATCACAGCCTTTGTTTAAACATATATTTTAATTTCTCTTAGGCCTCTACTTAAAAGCAGAATAGCTGGGTCACGTGATAACCCTGTGTTTAGCATGTTGAGGAACTCACAGACTGTTTGCCAAATGTGGGACTGATTTTACCTCCCCACCAGTGATGAGTGGGGTCCTACACATCCACCCACAGTGGTTGTCTGTCTTTCTTTCAGCCATTCTAGTGAATGTGAAGCGTTGTCTCCCCCTGGCTCTGAGTGCCCTTTCACTAATGACCCATGACGTTGAGCATCTTGTCATGCGTCCTCTGCTCTCACTTCACCTTCTCTCCTGCTCTCTGTTTCTAGAGAGACTTCAATACAAAGCATGGGGACAAAATATCATGTCCTGTGTGATTTATAATTTTGTTAATGAGACACGAAAGAGGCCTAATGGGAGTGCCAGGCAGAAAGGGCACTGGAAGTTCAGAAGCAGCGGCAATCACAGGAACTCAAGGGTGATGGAAGGATGTCGGACATGTGGGCCCAGAGAAATGGAGAGGACCTGAAGAGACAAAAGATGAAACTATTACCCTTATTTTGCTTCAAAAGTAGTACTTAACTTTCTTTCTTCTTCCTTCTTTTACAAAGTACTATAGATGACACTGGGAACCCAAATCCACATGCCCTGGTCATGGGAAGAGAACTCAGAGTGAGATGTTACCCCAGGAAATGAACTTAAAAGGGAGGAGAGCATTTCATGATCTTACCAAAAAGAAATTTTGGTTCCGTTGATTATATGTTCATTCATTCCCTGATGCCGCATGATTTTTTTTTTTTTGAGACTGGATCTCTCTTACCTGGGCTAGAGTGCAGTGGCATGATTATAGCTCACTGCAACCTCCAACTCCTATCCTCCTGCCTTAGCCTCCCAAGTAGCTGGGACTACAGGTGTGTGTCACCACGTAAGGCTAATTTATCTATTTTTAGTAGAGACAGGGTCTTCTGTTGCTCACACTGGTCGCAAACTCCTGAGCTCAAGTGACCCTCCTGCCTTAGCCTTCCAGAGTACTAGGATTATAGGTATGAGGCACCATGCCCGACCCTGATGCCATATGATTTAAGGTCACTTTAGGACAAAGTTGAGTTAGAGACCATTGGACCCACGGAGTCAGCTATACACACAGTGTACTCCCCCCTCTTCAAACTAATACAAACCCCACCCACCCACAGACACACACATCCAAGTGTCTTTACCTGCAGTTACGTAGAGGCATTGTTTTTTTTTTTTTTTTTTTGAGACAGAGCCTCAAGCTGTCACCCTGGATAGAGTCCTGTGGCATCACAGCTTACAGCAACCTCCAATTCCTGGGCTCAAGCGAGTCACTTGCCTCTGCCTCCCAAGTAGCTGGGACTGCAGGTGCCCGCCACAACACCCGGCCATTTTTTGGTTGCAGCTGTCATTGTTGTTTGGTGGGCCCAGGCTGGATTCAAACCCACCAGCTCAGGTGTACGTGGCTGGCACCTTAGCCCACTGAGCCACAGGCGCTGAGCCTGTAGAGGCATTCTTAACTATTACCATTTGCAAATGCTGTTCTCTGGTCCCTGTACCTTGCACCTGTGTGCCACTGTTATTTCAGAGTTGCACTATATGATAGTATTGGTGGCCCATTGAGCAGATGAAGATCAGGGCCATATTCATCTTACTTGCCTTGTATCCATTGTGTTGGGGGCCTGCCCCGAGAGCAGTGTCCACTGAGACCTGTGGAAACTGGTGGCAATCCACTGAAGAAATATAGAGTTAGAAGAGATAGTAAAGAAAGACAAGAGACATAGAGTAGAATTAAAAGTGGGAGCCAGGGGTCCATTGTCCATCGTGGGATTCCTCTGAGGGATCAGTGGAAGGGAGGCATTTTCCTCCCTTCACCACCACAGAGGATCTTCCTCTGCGATAAGGGATATAAGCTCTTCCCCCCATATCTTAGGGTTCGAGCTACTCCCTTGATCTCTGCCCCAGGCAAATGTGAATCTCCACAATGGGTATCTGCTTTTGCCCATTTAATTGGCAGGAAATGCCCCAGAAGATGTATCTTTTCTTAGGACTTGTCATAACCTCCTCTGTGACCATTATTTTCCTCAGAGTACTCACAGACCCAGCAGGGTGTTTGTAAGCTGTATCCCCAACAGGCTAGAATTTCAGAAAATGCAAGAAGCTTGCTAGCAATGGCTAGCTTAAACGTAAACTAGCAGACTTTTCTTTGTTCTGACTCATTCAGCTTACTTTTTAGTTTTCCTCTTTTTCTGGGGGTGCTTTCCTTTGCCAAGAATGGGGTCCTCAGTCCCCATTCTCCCAAAATGTTGAAAATGCCAAACATTGTCAAAGGGTAGCCAGGGATGCAACAGTCAACATTTTCAGCTTTGAAACATTTTGGGAGGCAATGTGCTGGGAGAATGTTATTCTGTTCAGAAGTTAAGATAGAATAAATGTCTGCTTTTGAAAGGCATCTCTCAGGAACCAGGAAACAGAAGAAAAAATTTTGAGAGAACATTTTGACTCATGTTTAGAAACTCAAGAACACACACACACACATACAAGACGGTGTGTAGTTCCAAGGTTATTTTGTGCAGACACTTCAGGGCTCAGATGCTCGAAATACCTGAGGAGAGGGAGCCCGAGGGCCTCCTACCCTAACCAGGGCAGGGACTGCACAAAGCAAGACCCTATGGAATCTAATCGTATATAATCTCATATTAATGTGAACTTAAAAATAAACAAACAAACAAACAAAAAAAAAAGACAAAGTACACAGTGAAAGAGAGAAAAATCCCAGTACCTAGAACAAGAAAGCCATGGCCAAGTAGTCCCGAGATTAAGAGCTGTGTTTCTCCTTCTAGTGACTTTAAGGTCTAGACAAGGGCAGAACCTGCATGCAGGCTGCACCCACCGGCCAGGAGTATAACAGGCTGGACACAGAAAGGAGGTGGGATGTCCAGAGAGGAGACATGGTAACTGGAGAAGCTAACAGAGGCAAGGGGCTGACCATGGCTTTCATAGTTCTCCTTCCTCTCTCTTTTTTTTTAATTTAATTTAATTTTTTATATTTTTACTCTCTCTTTCTTTTTGCATTTATTTATTTTATTTATATTAATATATCATAGTTGTTCATTGTGATGTTTTGATACATATATATAAGGTATAGTGATCAAATCAGGGTAATTGAGATATCCATCACCTCATACATTTACCTTTTCTTAGTGTTGCAAACATTAAAATCCTTCTCTTCTAGGTATGTTAAAATATATTAATAAAATAAATTCTTAACTATAATTTCCACACTACATTATTCAATACTAGAACTTACTCCTTTTATCTAATTATTTTTGTACCCATTAACCAATTTCTCTTCCTCTCCTGTCCCCCTCTTCACTTCTTTCATAGTTTTCTAATTGCCATGATCCCAGACTTGAATGTGGAAGGGTCCTGGAAAGATTCCCCAGAAGGAGTGGGGAGATTCTACTGAACTTTTCATGCTCTCTGCTCTTATTACACTCTGCCCAAAGGAGGAAAGAAAGTAGGATGAGTCTCTCACAAAATCGGTTGATGTATTGTTGAACTGTAATGTCCTTTGCCATTAACTTCCTGTTGCAGAATTACCAAAGCAACAATCTAGTGAATGCTAATCCAAGTGGTATTTGATGTTTGTAATTGGGCTCGGCATTCAGACATGATCTTCACAGTTCTCACACTTGATCAACCATCTGTGCTTCTCAGAGTTTTAAATTACATCTTGTTAAAATATGCACACCCAAAGTAGCTTGAACATTAACCCTCTTCATTACCTTCCCTATTGTGGCACGGCGCTAAGCAAACTGAAACCAGGCTGTGGGGTACTGAGAACCCCCGCACCTTCTTGTGCATCCCAGGACCTCATGGCCCTGGGATGTGGAAAGTGTCCATTGTTACATTTGAAGGGAAAAGTGTCATTTGCTATTAATGAAACTTACTGGTGGACATAGAGTCCCATTTCTTAGAACTAAAAATTCTTTAAAAATCCGTTTGATGAAAAGTAGTTTTGGAGGAGGGCTGTAATTACTGTGTTTCTGTAGTGAATCAAGGAATGGAGCATCCATTGTTTTACTCTAACCAGGTGTGTAACTCTTCTTGGGAGTTTGACTCATGTTATTGATTATTCAGGCTGTAAAATATGCACATCCACTTTTGTAATGATTTAGAGGAAAATCAATGAACATTTTGGGGAAGCGAAGAATAAAAAGAGCGTGGCATGCTCGATTGCTAGCAATGAATTTTCCTAAACATTGGCTTCACCCATAAATGGCAGTTTTGAGAAATTTTAAAGGGGGCTCTCTTTACTTATGATACCAAGGAATAAAAATTAACAATACAAAATGAAACAGGAAAACGTGGTTAGGGTGATGTGTGTGGAGTTGAATGTAGTACTTAGTGTTTGCCTGACCTGCTTCCCCTTTATAAGTGGTGTAAAATGGGAATGAAATCTGCGTAATTAGGCCTCCTGGAAGAACATACCAGGTCTTGCCTGCTTGAGGTCAACTTTCTCAGAACTGTCATAAAGGTAAACTAGAGGCTACCTGGCCTGGTCAGCCGTGGAGGGGGTGTGCCCCCCTTCCTTTACTGCCCTTATATTGCTAGGGAGAAGAGAGGACAATTCAGAAAAGGAAAACTGAGAGAGATTTTCAAGCATTTATGCGCGTGTGCGCACACACACATATCTGTATTTGTCAGTAATTCAGACGAATGAGTGATATTCAGCATGTTTAAAAAAAAGTACAGTGTTTATTATTTTTAAATATACACAGCAATTAGGGCCAGGATAGGATGGCGTTGCTTAGCAGGAGTCCTCGGGGAATCAGATTGATGGATACATAAGAACGCTTCCCAATTAACTTATCAATGATTTATGAACACATAGTGCTCTGGAGTGCCTACAAATATCTGAAAAATGTATTTACTTACAGCAGGATTTAACAGGCTCAATTTTTTCTCTTCAAATAAATTTTGTATACACCATTCCTTTACTTAGCAGATTCCTTACTTACAAAGAACAAAAGATACACGGAGCCCAGTTTTTGTTTGTGTTACCACAAATGGTCAGTTTTGTACAGTGTAGATAGTGGCATTTTGTGTATCAGTCTTCAAGTGGTCTGTCCTCACGTTCACCCCCAAACACGAGGACACCCCTGAAAGAAAGGGCTTCCCTAAGGGTTTGTCACACTATTCTTGCCTGGGGGGTAAAACCTAAGTGGTTTTCAATAGTACTGATGACCAGTAGCCTAAGTTGAGATTTAAATTGTAAAAACTATACTAAAGTATTTAAAGTATATATTAATTTTATTACAGTGTTTATATACTGCTTAAGTGTCTTACAATCTAACTTTGTAATTAAATTGCTTAGAAAATTTCCTTATTTCCTTCTTTTTTTTAAATTTCAAATTAATATAAGGGTACAAATGTTTAGGTTACATTGTTTTCATTTCTAAGTGAAGTTCAAGTTGTAGTTGAGCCCCTCACCCAGGGTGCGTGTTGAACGCCCTCACATCGTGCACATTAGGTGAGATCCCGCCCACCAGGGTGCGTGTTGAACACCCTCACATCGTGCACATTAGGTGAGATCCCGCCAATTGCCATCCCTCCTCCCCCTCCCCCTCCCCCCTCTTCCCTCTCTCTTGATATACTATACTTACAGGTTTTTTTTTCTTTTGTGTGGCGTGTAGTTGTTTGTATATTGGTTTCATATTAGTATTGACTACATTGGATACTTTTTTTCATTCTTGTGATACTTTACTAAGAAGAATGTGCTCCAATTCCATCCAGGCAAACCTAACAGATGTACAGTCGCCATCTTTTCCTAGGGCTGAATGGTATGCCCTGGTATACACATACCACAGTTTGCTAAGTGTTCACGGACACTTGGGTTGGTTCCACATCTTAGCAATTCTGAATTGAGCTGCAATAAATTTTCTAGTGCAAATGGCCTTGTGGTAAAACTATTTTCTTTCTTCTGGGTAGACACCTAGAAAAGGGATTTCAGGATCAAATGGGAGGTCTAATTTGAGTTCTTTGAGAATTCTCCATACTTCTTTCCATAGAGGTTGTACTAGTTGCAATCTCACCAGCAGTGTATAAGTGTTCCCTTCTCTCCACATCTATGCCAGCATCTGCAGACTTGTGGTATGGGCCATTCTCACTGGAGCTAGGTGATATCTCAGAATGGTTTTGGTTTGCATTTCTCTGGTGAAGAGGAACCATGAGCATTTATGAAATATTTCTATCCAGACTGACTTTGATTATCTTAGTCAAAGAACGGTGTGGATAAAGGAGGTGATGGCAGCTTGATTGTCTGTCAGGCTGGGGCAGCCACACCCAGAGCTGATGGACCTGCTAAGGAACCAATTTGGGAGAAATTGGAATATTTAGTGTTTTTGGCCATTAAGGAGACCAAAAATGCTCCTTGGACAGAAAATTTCTTTACCTGTTTGAGGAATTTAGTGGACTTTACAAATGCTCTTCACTGACAATAAAGGCTGCAGGGAACATGGATTTCACATAGGAAACACTCCTGTCTTAACATACGTGGAAAGAGAGGTTTCTTTTTTATTTGGGAATTTATCTGGGGAAAAAAATCTAATGATAACAGAAAAGTATTAAAGAAACTAAACGAATGTGCATGAGCAGTAGATCTCACGCAGGGTTGGGGCCCACGGAGGGGCTGCCCAGGGCAGGTCTTCCTTGCGTCCCTGGTACATCCAGCGCCCTCCTTTTCTGTACACTCGGAAGACTTCGTACAGACCTCGTCTGAATGCAGATAGTGCTGCACTGCTTCTAGGATATTTACAGAGCTCGCCATCGCTCTGGCCAAGGAGAGCCGTGAGAGCAGGGAGTATCTCATTCAGCTTTTCCCCCTAGTGTAGTGTCTGGCACTGTTCAACTGATGAATGAAGGAACAAATGAATGAAAAATTATGGCATCAGAGGTTGAGAGAGGGGGAAGAAAGTTTCGGCATCTTTGAAGTGATGATCCCTTTTAGCTTGGTGTACACACCTGCTTTGGACTGAACTGTGTCCCCCACAACCCTCTCGCAAATTCGTCTGTTGAAGCCCCAACATCCAAGGTGACTACATTTAGAGAAAGGGCTTCTAGAAGGTAATTAAGGTGAAATGAGGTCCTAAGAGTGGGTCTCTAATTTCATAGGAATGGTGGCCTTATAAGAAGAGGATGGCAGGCAGGCAGGGAGAGAGAGAGAAGGGTCCCTTTAAAGTCATGGTTCTCAACCTATGGCTCGCGACCCCTTTGGGGGTCTCCTGCATATCATATATTTACATTATGATTCATAACAGT
The DNA here is from genome assembly GCA_963574655.1 of Perodicticus potto. Taxonomy (NCBI): domain Eukaryota; kingdom Metazoa; phylum Chordata; class Mammalia; order Primates; family Lorisidae; genus Perodicticus; species Perodicticus potto. The sequence continues at coordinate 13,038 of CAUYRH010089583.1, forward strand.
AGCAAAATTACAGTTATGAAGTAGCAACGAAAATAATTTCATGGTTGGGGGTCACCACAACATGAGGCATTAGGAAGGTTGAGAACCACTGCTTTCAAGGTGCCTGTACTGAGTAAGGCCATGTGAAGACATGGTGAGGAGGTGGCTGTCTGTAAGCTGGGAAGAAAGCCCTCAGAAGAAACTGACCATGCTGGCACCCTGACCTTGGACTTCCAGCCACCCAGTCTTTTGTTACAGCAGCACAAGGGGACCAAGGCCTCACCTTATTGGGTGTCTGCCTACTCTATGCCCTTCCCCCCCCCACAGAGCTTCCTTCCTCCTGCAGAGGTGGGGTTGTTGGTCATGCTGGCTTCACTGGTCGGAGCTGATCAGACCAGGGTGAATGCTGGATTGAAGATTCTTTCTCCAGGAATTGAAGTTAAGACACGCTTGCCAGTCCATCCCTTCTGTGTGCTTAAATGAAAGATTTGTAAAATTGGATGTCATGGGTTAGCAACCTTTTGCTGTGAACATGGAGCAGCTAAGGCCTGCAGAGAGAGTTATGTGAAGAGAGCGGGGAAGGGGGGTTTAGGAGCAGGTCATGGGGGGCGGGAGTGGGGAGGAGGTCGGGAAGTGCTGGCTGGAGGCTTCCTTGCTATTCCACTGCACCCTCCCTGTACCTGGGCCTCTTCCCTGCAATCGGTTTGAATGGGTTTCTGTTACTTTCCATCAAAGTAGCTTCACAAAGACGAGGCATTTTGAAATTCCCTTTCCCTTTTTGGCTAGCGTTTTCAGAAGGAAGAATATAGACCACGAAGTGTGTAGAGCCATGTGATCATGTCTCCTCTTTACCGGCAGGAGACATTTTTTAAGTGCCCAATTTTAGGAATTCTCTGGCATATTTTCTTCCTGATATTCCTTCCCCAGTAAAATCCTGCAATAGAGTGTAATTCTATGGTTATTTCTGTCAATTGATGGTAGACGGTACACATAATGTTTTCCAAATTCAAAATGGCAACTGAGAAAGAAAACTGTCCCAAACAAGGTCTGGTACAAGAATTTTTTGCAGCCATAATTTATAACTCTTTTCGCAAAGTAATTAGCATGTCTGAGCAGTTTTCTGATACACTTGAATGAGTTTAAGAAATCCTCTGGAAAAGTTACGAGCTTACCCGCCCACCAAATGGACCGTGTGTCCTTTGAGGGGTCTGATGTCACCAGGCACATTTTATACTGTATTGTGTCAACGTATATTAAAAAAATTTAAAACCATGATTCCTATGTAAATATAAAACAGCTTGTGCCAAAGATTTTTTAAACTCATTAATTACAGATCCATCTGGTTTAAGACTACAGGAAATTCTGAATTATTTATCATCAATGAAATAATGCAAAGTTAGATCTCAAACTGGTTAAAGTCCTTTATGACAACAAAATGGTAACTTTTGTGATGATCTTTTCTCTTAGACAGAAATTGTTTTCATTTTTTTTATTTTTTTGAGACAGAAAAAAAAAATGCACTATGTGGCCCTCAGTAGGGTACCATGGCGTCACAGCTCACAGCAACCTCAGACTCTTGGGCTTAAGCGATTCTCTTGCCTCAGCCTCCCAAGTACAGGTGTCACAATGTCTGGCTAATTTTGTTGTTGTTATCATTGTTGTTTGGCAGGCCTGGGCTGGGTTCGAACCTGCTAGCTTTGGTGTATGTGGCTGGTGCCCTAGCCACTGAGCTGCTGGCGCCCTAGCCACCGAGCTACAGGTGCCAAACCCATTTTCATTTTTCTGTGTATGTGTGTGTTTTTTGGCTGGGCTGGGTTACCCACCACCTCTGGTATATGGGGCTGGTGCCCTACTCCTTTGACCCACAGGCACCGCCCCCATTTTCATTTTTTACTGAACAGAAATCTATGAGTTCATCTGTAACTTTCCAGCGTCTGTACCCTAATCATCAACATTCAAACAAAGGTGCATTTCCCTAAAGCATTAAATTATCCTTAAATTAATTAAACGAGCCAGTTATTAATGCTTCCCTCCAAGACTGAAAAGTCACATAAGCTTGCTTCTTTCTTATTTCCAAGTTTGGGGAATTTTTCTTAACAGTCGCTAGTTTTTTTCATAAATCCCCCTAACAGAAGGGACATCTTTAAGTTGGCTGCTGCTTCTCTTGTGAAGAATTTGGAATAAAACCTTGACACGTGCTATTTTCAATATGGCTGAGAACTCGCTTTAACATTTCAATATAAAAAATTATTAGTGAGGTCATTCAAGTGCCAAGAAGCAGCTGTTTCTTGGATCGACAGTTTCATTTGCTTTTGATAATCTGAAGCCATACCTCGAAGACAGAAACTAAAATAGACACTGTAAGGTAATTTATAGTACAAGGAATTCTTCATGCATTTATACCATTTTTATTTGTCATTAATTGTTTCCAACCATTTTAGTAATAAATTGGCTATATTCAAATGTAGGTAGAAAATACGGTTTTGATAAAATAGTAAATCCATTTTATGAAACTTCATTTTTTTATTAGAACATTGCATCTTGGCAAAAAATAAATGTAATTTTACTATATACAGGGTGTCCATAGAGTTCACGTGCAATTAGTGTGCAATGTAAAATGGCACATGAACTTTGTGGATACCCTGTGTATTTCCTGGTATTATTTAATACTGTAATTACACCACTCAAAATTGCTTGTTGAATTTTACTATTAGATATTGAGGTTTGGACACCTCAGTAAGTTTTGTTGATAATACTTTCTCTATTTTAGATAGAAAAATTTTGATAAATCATAATTTTACAGACATAAAAAGGCTTTACAGGAGAAAAGCTTTTTCAGTTTTCATTTTGGTAGTAATTCTTCTGTGGCACTTTTTAATGTTTTCTCAGATAAAAAAAGCATTTATCACGTCACATGCTTAGCTTTCTAGGTCGTAAGATTTTATTTGTGGTGGCGTCCAAGTTTTCATTTTAACTGTACTGTTTTTATCTCTAAAATTTTGCAAATAATGGCACTTCAAAATCTCTCTCATATTCCTTTGGTATTTGATTGGTGCAAGTAGGTAGTAATTTTTAAAAGACCATAAGAACAGGGTGGCACCTGTGGCTCAAAGGAGTAGGGTGCTGGCCCCATATACCAGAGGTGGTAGGTTCAAACCCAGCCCTGGCCAAAAACTGCAAAAAAGAAAAAGGACCTTAAGAACAAAGCTAAGGTTTTCCCAATGAGGAAGAAATTTTGCCCTGTGGGCTGTGGCTTCAGCTTCTGTTCAAGTTTCCAGCCTGCTTTAGAGATTTCAAACTTGCCAACCTCCACAATTGTGTAAGCCAATTCCTTGAAATAGATCTCTTATAAATGTAACATACGCGTACACAGTTTGCATATATATGTGTCTCTGTGTGTGTATGCGTGCCCACATATATGTATACATACATCCTACAGTTTCTATTTCTCTGCTAGAACCCTGAGTAATAATATACATTTGCAACTGAAAAACAAGGCTAGGAATTAGCAAACCATTCTCTTTCTCCCTGTAAAGAAACTCTCTTTGAAGAGTTTAACTTTTTAAAATTTGGTCCCCAATTCTTAGAAGGTTATGTCTACTATGTGAGTTTACATTTCTCCTTTTATACTTTCATAATTCCTTCCATTAATTAATATTACCAAACCTTGATGAAGTATGCTATATACACAGTAGCCTTGTATTAGTGTTGATAAACAGACTTAAAGGATGTGATAGTATCAAGTATGAGGCTGCATCAATCAGGAATCGTAATTTCAACAATAGAGACTGAACACTATTGGCTGCAGCAAAATCAAAACAAAGAATGTACTCATAGGTGATAGGACGGCTCAGAATAGCTGAGAGGGCTGAACAATGAGGTTTGGAAGGTGGCTCGGAGGTATCAGATGTAACCAGGAGCATGGTCAGACATCCTGCCATGAAACTGATACAGGGTTCCCTCAGAAACCCCCTAGGTTTTCCTAGGTTTCGGCAAGTTCATGAAGGGACTACCCTGACCTTTTGCCCTGAGCTGGTGGGACTGCATTCATTCCTTTGTTGATAACACTCATTAATGACGAAAACGTGTTTCTATTTGCCAAGTCCTGGCCAGGTATAAATTCTCAAGACCTAATACCCCTAGATAAAAAGCCCACATAGAGAGTCCTCAGTTAGTTCTTTCCCCCTGCCAGAAGCTTTGGTGCCTTTTTCTTCTTCTGTATTCCTTTCTAATTTCTAAATAAAATTCTGTCTTGCCACTGGTCTGTGGTCTGTGGGTTAATTCCTCAAATCCCCGAGACCAAGGACCTACTGAAGAGTGAAATTCTGGTAACAAAACCAGGCTGGTGGGGTCATTGCTACACACAACTGGCTCCTGCATACGTTATTTTGGAGGCTACTGTTGCCTGCACTGTCCTCAGAAATTTAATGCCATTGTTGCTACTGCCGCCCTCTGCCAGTATGTATTCTCTGCTGTCCCATGTTTTTGGGTCACTGCCTCCTGATTCAAGTCCAAGGTGGGTGCTTTTAATTGGCCATGTCTGGATTGTATAATGATGCCCTAGGTGTAAGGGTGCCTGGGAAAGCATTTGGTATTTGACGGGGACAGAGGACTCTGCTTGGTGGGAAAATCTCCAAAGATAGGAAGGGGATTTGGATGGTGCTCAGGCAAAGAGGACAAATGTCTCCTGCTGTGTCTTTTGGTACTACTCATGGGTGTAAGCCAGCATGGCAGTAGCAGCCTAGATACCATGGAGCCCCCATGGAACACTTGGTGGTTAGTAGCCAAGTGGCTGGAGGGACCGAAGGATGATGCCCAGGGGCCCCCCTGGACGACGATGACCAGCAGGAAAAGGGTGCCTATGCGAAGTGAGTGCTGTCCATGGTCAACCCCGTAGATCCTCCGGGGAGCATGTGTGAAGGTGGGAAGGTGTACCTGCAGCCTCCCTCACCACTGTCAGACAAAATCATGCTTGACAATGCTTTAAACAAATAGAGGTTTAATTCCTCTACATAACAGAGAGAGGCCTTATCTATTGACAGTTCGGAGACACAAAGATGCCAAGGCTATCATTTCTGTCATTTAAATGGCTCTGCCCTAGTGGTTAAAATATGGCTGAATGCAACAGTTCCAGGTATCATGGCCACATTCCATGGCTGGAGAGCGTGAAAGGGACAGCTGAGTCTGTCTCTTTCATCAGAAAAGCAAAAGCACTCCCAGGGGTCCTTGTAAACACCCACAGCTGCAAGTGAGGCTGGGAAATATTTGCAATGTCTTGTCTCTGAGATAGAGGCAAAAGAGAATGAGACTGAAAGCCAGTCTCACAACAGTGAATCCTACCTTCACCAAGTTTTATAATATGAATTAATTTTGATTTGTGAGCTGATAGTGCCTTCATTTTATATTGATGCTTGCCAGCCCACAGTTTATGATAGGCAATAAAAATTTCCCCTCCAAATTATAGAAGTTAAACAGTTGATCAAATTCTATGTAGTAATATCTCTTTCTCTCCCTTTTCTGGTAAATTGGAGGAAGTTACTATTATTTGATTGTAGTGTTGGGCAAAAATGATGAATCGCAGAATGCCAAGGAGGCGACAGAGCATTGAAAAGTATTATGATCCTGAAAATAAGGCCTAGAGAAGAAAATGTATGGTTTTAAAGATTGAAATGTATTAAAATACAGCACAAAAAGATGACTTGTTTCAAATCCTACTTCAGTCAATAGCTACGTGGCCTCCAGAGAGTCAGTCTTTGATTTCTCTTCTATAAAATGATAGTCTTCTCTTTTCTTTTCTTTTTTTTTAAATTAAATCATAGCTATATGCATTAATGCAATTATGGGGTACAATGTGCTGGTTTTATATACAATTTGAAATACTTTCATGAAACTGGTTAACATAGCCTTCACCACATTTTGATAGTCTTTTCTATGAAATGAAATCATAATCTAGATGGGTTATTTTTGTGTGACTGTATATAATTTGTCTGGATGCTTTATGATACCATGTGGATGGACAAGAATAAATCACCATGTGCTCATTCATTTAGTCTTTTTAACATTCAAAAGCTGGTTTTTGAGCACCTACTGTGTGCTGGGCAATGGAGGCACCAAGGATGAATAAAGCAGGTTAGTTGGGGAGGGGTTCAGATTGAAGTTTACTCTAAAATGTTTTTAGGAAAAGAACAAATTTGGATTATTTCCTGAAGAAGGTTAGTCTAATTCCTTCCATGGTGGGATCACTTCTAGCCATGCTCAGGGCAGGCAAGATCTAAGCAGCTTACAAGCTACTTCACCTTAAGCTGTTCCCCACCAGCTCGTGAAGGCTCCTCTCACAGAGCTGACTCCATTTTCAGAAGGTCAAATTTAGGCCTATGGCCATGAGAAGGTGGAAGAGCGGCTCAGTCACCTATCTTGTTCTGTCCAACAATTTTTCAACACAGAATGGAGGGTGATAGTGGGAGGGGGGCGGAAGGGTTGGGAGGGCTAGTTTTGGAATGATTCAAGTGCATTTCATTTATTGTATACTTTATTTTTATTAGTATTACAGTGTAGCATATAATGAAATAATTATACAACTTACCATAATGCAGAATCAGTAGGAGCCCTGAGCTTGTTTTCCTGCAACTAGACAATCCCATCCAGGTGTGATGGGAGGCAGTGACATATGAAGCTTCCATTGCAGGCTCACTACTCGCCTCCTTCTCTGCAGCCTGGTTCCTAACAGGCCACAGACCTAGACCTGTACCTGTCCCATCCCCAGCCGGGCCCTTGGGTGGGGACCACAGCTTTAGGGAATAATTCTTTGAAATTCATATGACTAGGAATTTGTATCTACCAATGCAGTTATTATTCTGATGGGTATACAGTACTCAGGAAGTTACCTCTATCACTTTTAGGCTAAAACTGAAGGTTAAAATTTTCTATGGAGGTTTAGGAAATAGCTGTGATGATATCTAACATGGAAGATCTAAGTTTTATTAGAAGAATAAGAAGACTCTAAGTTTTATCATCTAAGACTAGTAATTGAAGACCATGGGAAGATGTGTGAATCAGAGTTGCAAAGCCTTCTAAAGTTTATTTTGAGTTTTTTCTCGTAAAGCTAGAAACAGTCAAAATTCGCATTCAAGCAAATTCCAAATAAATGGACTTGGCTACAAGGGATGGTGTAAATAACACTGAGCTGAGACCTTACAGAAACTTGATGAAAAACTGTCAACAAACGGCACCTGGGGCTCCGAGGCCCGCTGAAAGCTCCGGACGTCCCCTCTCCGGGAGCGCCCTCCGAGCGAGCTGCCCGGCAGGTGGCTGGAGCACCGGCACCCGGAGCGCCCCGCGGGGCGAGAGGCGGGAGCCAGGTCCGGGCGGAGCATCGCCCGTCGCCATGGTAACCGCCAGAGCAGCAAACAACCCGACCTGCGGGACCGACCGCGGCACGAGAGGACTCTAGGGAGCAGCCGCGGGCCGGGGGCGACAGGAGAGGTCCCTGCACCTGCCCAGCCGCCACCACCGTGCGCCGATCCCCGCGGGACTCCATGGACAAGCTGGTACTGTGCGGCCCTCGGCCCGCGCGCCTCCCGCGGCGCATGCGCGGTGGGCGGCCCGGGCTCAGGGCTCCGCCGGGTGTTAGTGGTTGGGGAGTCAGTGGCGTCTGTCCTGGGGTACAACTTCAGAGTTTGGAGACCGAAAATGCTTACTTGATGTTTCAGGGCTAGGATTGCGGCTTCTTGAGCTTTGCAGGTTTTTTTCCTGAGAAGGAAGTTGTCAATCATGCCCATCAGGGCACCCATAAAATTGCAAAAAAAAAAAAAAAAAGGCAGTAAATGTAGGGATTTCCTTCTCCCGCCTTCCTCTCGCTGTAAAAGCCCCTCGCTTGTCAGCAGTGTGGGGCCCGGCAACCCGGGCTAGCGAGTCGAGCATCAGCTACGTGCTCGGAGATGGCTTTGTTGGAAGCTCGGCGGTTTCTCGCCCTTTCAGCCCTCGGGTTTGGACGGGCGCGCAGGTTGGGTTCCCTTGGAGAGAGGGAAGGACGCGCGCAGAGAAACCCCACTGGGGGCTCTCCTTCTGCCCTTTACGTTTCCCTCGGGCTGCAGCAGGTGAGATGCGGCTGGAAACGCGCGCTGTGCATTCAAATCAGCCCTCCTTTCGCTCGGTCTTGCTGTTTATGAAAAAAAAAGAATATCGTAGAATAAAAAATAATCCAAGCACAGTACTCGTTTTTGCACGTCCCTTCAAGGGAGGTTGTATTTATATACATTTTTCATTTAGCTACACTACCTATACCTATGTAACTATAAGCTTCTATTATGCTAATCAATAACGTATGTACTTTGTCATGATTTAATAAGCAAATGTATACTTACTGAATTAATAGCAATGTATATGCCTATAGATTATGCAAATAATACTTCAGTTTTCCTTCTCTATGTAAGTCTCTTGCTTCAAAATTGGCATTTATTCTTGTGAGCATCCTTTTATGGAAAACAGTATTATTTTCATATAATTTATGTCATAAATACGTGGAATTTCCAATATAGCTCTTTTGTTTCATTGAGGATAAATGCTTATTATTTCTTTTTAGTCTTTTCAGTCACTTTTTCCTTCATGTTCTTTCAAAGAAAATAGTGACCCTGAAATGATGATGGCAATTCTTATTCTAATACCAGTAAACCAATGCTTTTTTTTCTATATCTTAATTAAAAACCCATATACTATTATTAAATCCTATAGGGAGTTCATTTTACCCTGTGAGGATAAAGCACTTGCTTTATGCCATCTTCTTGGGTTTTATTATTATGTTTGTTTTAAGATTTCAGTGCTGTGACCTTTGCTTCCAATTTTTTCTTGGTCTGTTCAAGTTGAAGTTGAAAGATTTGAAAATTACCAAATATCTCTTGTTTAACTTAAGTAGTAATCTAGGAAATTAAATTCATATAGCTCTACCTATTAAACTTGCAAATATCCCCCAGAATGTGATTGAAGAATGTTTAATAATATGGCAAAATGTTTACAATTAATGAGTGAAAAAGGTTACTAAAGCAATAGTTTTCTTTTTTCTTTTTTTTGAGACAGAGCCTCAAGCTGTCACCCTGGATAGAGTGCTGTGGCATCACAGCTCACAGCAACCTCCAATTCCTGGGCTCGAGCGAGTCTCCTGCCTCTGTCTCCCAAGTAGCTGGGACTACAGGTGCCCGCCACAACGCCCGGCCATTTTTTGGTTGCAGCCACCATTGCTGTTTGGCGGGCCCGGGCTGGATTCGAACCCGCCAGCTCAGGTGTACATGGCTGGCGCCTTAGCCGGTTGAGCCACAGGCGCTGAGCCAACAGTTTTCAATTTTACAAAAATAAAAAAGGGGCTCGAAGCCTGTAGCTCAACGGGCTAAGGAGCCAGCCATGTACACCTGAGCTGGTGGGTTCGAATCCAGCCCGGGGCCGCCAAACAACAATGACGGCTGCAACCAAAAAAAAAAAAAAAAAAAAAAAAAATGGCGGGGCGTTGTGGCTGGAGCCTGTAGTCCCAGCTACTTGGGAGGCAGAGGCAGGAGACTCACTTGAGCCCAGGAATTGGAGGTTGGTTGCTGTGAGCTGTGATGCCACAGCACTCTATCCAGGGTGACAGCTTGAGGCTCTGTCTCAAAAAAAAAAAGGGTATGAAAATACGTATAGAAAACAGAATGAAAGGACATACACCAAAATATTGATAATGATTATCTCTGACCAGTGGTTTTAAAAAGGATTTTAATTTTCTTTGTTTTTTCTTCATTTGAAATTTTTCATACATTATCTGTATAATGAATATACATAGTATAATACATATGTATTTGTTGTTAGTAAACACGATAAAGAATAATGACCCCTAAAATATTAATATAACTTTTTCTCTTAAGACAAATTTAGCATACTTTGATACTTTGTTTTCCATGCACATGGGTCACATCTTTGTAATCACTGTTTTGTACCTTGTACTCTTCCCCCAGCTAAGAAAAGAGCCCGTATTTATTTTTATTTTTTATTAAATCATAGCTGTGTACATTAGTGCAATCAAGAGGTACAATGTCCTGATTTCATATACAATTTGAAATGTTTTCCTCAAACTGTTAACAGGTCCTATTTTACATAAATTGGAAAATAGGAGCTGTTTTCCAGGCATGCTCACTGATCACTGTAAAAGGTGGTCAGTGAGCATGCCTAGGTCAATGTGAAGAGCAGCAGCCGCAGTGAAACAAACGAATGGCTAAGTCCTTCCCCTGTCTCCTGAGCAAGCATCATTTTCTCACCTCTAATCAATAGCAGCTTATTGCCCCTTATCTGAGATTGATTCCCAGAGGATTTTGGCAACCCTAATAATTTATTATCCATGCTGAAAAAATGTATGGCTGTGGTTATATTATTTGGAAAAAACAGAAAAAATGGAAAGAAATGGGTGCTCAAGCAAAGTATAAGGTGTACAAATTGTACACCTGAAATGTGCCCTCCACAGAACTTTAAATGCCCCTAGAAAGTCAGAGTCGCCTGTTTCCCCCAGGTGCAGGTAATGATGTAGTTGAGGCTATTGTCAGTACTTGAAGAAGGAAGCTGTGAGTATGCATATTTCGAGGAACCAACTCCCACCACATAAATGCTAGGAGGAAATTTACCTGTTACATTTTATCCTTTTGTTGGGCTAAGCTCTTTCCTGGCACTCAGCACAGTGGCTGTTTGTTTATACTTTAGTACTGTTTGCATTCAGCTTAGCTTCTTACCGCCTTACTTTTAACAGACAAAAAAAAAAAAAAAAAGTTTAACAACTGCTCACTTATTACTTTGTTTATGAATGAAACCCAGTAGCTTCAACCCCAGAGTGAATTACCTACCAGGAATATTTGTACTTCCCAGACTCTTGAGTCACAATCCTGCCAGGAAACCACCTTCAAGAACCACCTTCACGTGTGTGGAGCACTCCTCTATCTTCTCAGGGCAGGCCCTACCCCTTACCAGATCCTAGGTATGCTGTGAAAGGCATGAAATTGGTGGAACCATTGCTTCCTTTTTGTGTTTGCCTCTCTCTAGAGAAAATGCTTAGAACATGAGGCTGGAGTAGGAAAAGTGGTATTAAAGATATTAAGCAGTTAGGTTCAATTCAATAAACACTTCTTAAGTACCTTCTATGTTTAAAGTACCATGGAATAACTCTGGGGAGCTTTTCCTTTCTTCTTTTCCTCCTGTTTTTTCTCCCTTCCCTCCATTCCTTCTTCCTTCTTCACCTTCCACCCCTCTCCCTCCCTTTCTCAGTTCTTCTTTCTCCTCTCTAATCCCTCTCTTCTCCTTATTTCCTTCTGAGATATGTATTGTGCGCTTTCTGCTATTTCTTTCCCCAAATTCCCCTTTATGGCTCTGAGGCTCCCCTAACACTCATTATACAATTCATACTATTTCCCCCGTTTCTTGTGGGGATCAAATGAAATGAACAAATTGTGACAGCCGTCCACTATTTTTTGAGTAGTTTACATTAAGATCAGTGGCCTGCCTTCTCCGAGATGGAGTCTATATGTTGAGAAAGGAAAGTCCACGTATGATAATTTTCAAATTCCTGTGAGGAAGCCGTCCAAAGCTTATGCTAGTTTAATAAGCCTATTTAATAGAGAAAACCTACGGTTGTGTCCCACATGGAGTTTTAGGATTATCATGGGATTCCCATAGATGCCATTTCTGCCCTGGGGAGGTAATATGAAGAGTCAGAATGTCAGAATTTTGTTCTCTTTTATTTAAAATTTTTATTTCAAAATATTAAGGGCATACAAACGTTTTTGTTACATGGATACTTTGTATGATGCTTAAGCCAGGACTTCAGCGTGTTCATCACCAGAATAGTGTTCATTGCACCTGCTAGGCCAGTTTTTACCTTTTCCTCTTCCCACCCTCCCCCATTCTTGGTTTCCAAAGTCTTTACATCTCTGGGTGCCTGTGTGTGCTCATTGTTTACCTCCCTGTTATTAAGGGTGCGTGTGGTATTTGTCTTCTCATTCCTGAGATACTTGGTTAGGATACTACTGGCCTTCAGTTCCATCCAAGATGCCGCAAACGACGTTATTCCCTTCTGTTTTATGTCTGAGCAGCACTCTGTGGTATATATACATCAGGTTTTCTTTATTCGTGAATTGATCGGCAGTTAGGTTGATTCTAAATCTTTGTGATTGTAAATTGTGCTATGATAACGTTCGAATGCAGGTGTCTTTCTTACAAACTGACTTTTTCCCACTGGGTAGATACCCAGTAGGATTGCAGGATTGAATGGTGAGTCTCCATTTATTTCCTTGCGGAATCTCCGTTACTGTTGTACTAACGTGCAGTCCCACCAAAAGGATGCTTTCCTTTCTGTCTGCATCCATGGCAGCATCTATTGTTTTTTGACTTTTTAATAGTGGCCTGACATGGGTAAGTGGTTTTAATTTGCATCCCATGGTGGTTAGTGATGTTGAGCATTTCTCAGTGTTGTTGGCTGTCTATCTTGTCTTGAAAAACTTCCGTACAAGTCTTTTGCTCACTCTTTAATGGGGTTGTTGGCTTTTTTCATGTTGGTTTGAGTTCTTTGTAGATTCTGGGTATCAGCCCTTTGCTGGCTGTAGAGTTGTAGGATATTTTCTTTCATTCTGTAGGTTCTGTGTTTACTCTGTTCATTATTTCCTTTGCTGTGTGAAAAAACATCTTTCTCTTTTGAAGCAGCCTCCGGGTTGGGCCACCAGGGCGTGGTTGTGGCATGTGGGGATCAAATGAGATGAACAAATTGTGACTGCCGTCCTCTGCATTTGCCTCAGGGAGTGGTTGTGACTTCCCTGGACTGCTTGGAGATTGGAAAAAATAAAATGTCTTACTCTTGGGAAGCTGAAGACTGCGTGCGTCATTTCTGAGCACTGGTTAGTCTCTTTGGGGTAAAGAATGAAAGAGCTTATGATGCAATGGTATCCTGAGAGATCCATTTATTGTTCATTACAAAGAAACCCAGCAAGGCCTTGCTCAGAGAAGGATGTCCTTGCTGACTGTGGCAGTGTCCCCAGGGAAGTGGAAGGTAATCCATGCACCTGGGAGCTGATGGGGGCTGGGGATACGTCAGGGAACAGACAGACAGGAGCCCTTGTGGTATGTGGAGCTAACAGATTGGTGGAGAAGACAGCTGTGGAGAAATCATTGCTCTGTGGTCAGCAAGAGTCTGGCAGAGATCAGAGGAGGGCAGGACCCTCCAGCCCAGAAGAAGTGGGCTCTGTGGAGGTGCAAGGTCCACGGCAGACTCAGGGAGTGGAGCCGGTGTGGAGGCAGGAGGAGGGACGTGGGGCTGTGGCCATGGCAGAGGACCAGGCAGGGCTTTGATGACGGTTGATGGGAGGGAAGGAAAGACCAAGCCCCCCTGTCATCTTATGGTGCTTACGATTTAGGAAAAAGGCGTTGATACCATAACCGACAAGGCAGGCTTTGTTAGGCTCTAGAGCAGAAGTGCTCACTATATGCTGTGAGCCGGTTACATCCTCCCCCAGTTCATATGTTGAAGTTCTAACCCCTGAGTACCTCAGAATGTGGATTGAATTTGGGGCCTTTAATTAAAGAGGTAATTAAGGTCAAACAGGGTCATATGTGTGGGCTGTAATTCAATATAATTAGTATCCTTGTAAGAAGAGGTTAGAACCCAGACACACACCAGGGAAGGGGGACCATGTGAGGACACAGCAGCTAGGAAGCTGTCTGCAAGCCAAGGATGGAAGCCTCGGAAGAAGCAAAAACTTGATCTTGGACTTCTGGCCTCCAAAACTGTGAGAAAATAAGTTTCTGGGTTTTAAGGCACTCAATCTGTGGGATTTTGTTATGCATCCTGGGCAAACTACCACACCCTACTAAGTCGTTTGCAAGGGTTATGCCAGTTAATCCCTGCTATAGCCCAATGCTGTTATGATTTTCATTTTAGAGATGAGAAAATTGAGGCTTAATGAGGTTAGGCTCAAGGGCCCAAGCAAGTATCTATCAGGGACAAACACAAAGTGAGTCATTCAGAGCTAAGGCCCAGGGTCTTGACTTCTTTGTCTATTGGGTGATGAGAAAACACAACGGTGGGCTGGGCTCACGCCTGTAATCCTAGCACTTTGGGAGGCCAACGCAGGTGGATGGCCTGAGCTTGGGAGTTCAAGACCAGCCTGAGCAAGAGCGAGACCTCGTCTCTAAATAAAATAGCTGGGCATTGTGGCAGGCACCTGTAGTCCCAGCTACTTAAGAGGCTGAGGCAAGAGGATTGCTTGATCCCAAGAGTTTGAAGTTGCTGTGAGCTGTGACACCACAACACTCTCCCCAGGACCAAAAAGTGAGACTCTGTTTCAAAAACAAACAAAAAACCACAGTGGTGGCTGAGGTGGAGTGTGTTTGGGACAGGGAGCTTTAAGGATCAGGACTCAGCTAATGGAGTAAGCTCCACTCAGTGTTCCTCACACGTCAAATCCCTGCCTCGTCCCTGCTTGTTTGGTCTTTCCAGATGCTTCCTGCGTCCTGCCAGCCCAGTCCAGCCCTCCGATACCGCGTGATCCTCCCCAGTTTGTCTTTCCACTTTCCCCTCCGGACTCATTCTCTGCCTTTCCCTTGCTAAAAAATTCTCTGTGAACTGCAGTTCATGGAGTCTTGCCCTTTAAGACACAAACTTGATTCTAGTTGTCAATTTAAAATGCAAACTTTAGAATAAAGGGAAGAAGAAAATATCACATTTTCAGTCTTTTATTAATAAAAAGTGTTTTACCAAAACATGTTGTGCAGTAATGACTTAAAACAGCGGTTCTCAACCTGTGGGTTTTGACCCCTTTGGGGGTCCAAAGACCCTTTCATAGGGGTCGCCTAAATACATCCTGCATATCAGATATTTACATTACGATCCGTAACAGTAGCAAAATTACATTTATGAAGTAGCAACAAAAATAATTTCATGGTTGGGGGTCACCACAACATGAGGAACCGTATTAGGAAGGTTGAGAAGCACTGACTTAAAAGGAACAGGGTCACATACGACATTGTGAAGATTTTTCTCATCAGTCGGTGTGAGCTTAGATTACAGCGGTTCTCAGCCTGTGGGTTGAGACCCATAGGAACTGTACTAAAGGGTTGCGGCATTAGGAAGGTTGAGAACCACTGGCTTAGAACATGCAAAGCCTGATAAACCCTAAAGAGCTGAAGTGGTCTGAATTTATGACCACAGGTACAACAGTCAAGTTTGTTATTTGGTTGTTATTCTATGTCCAACAAATACCTGAACATCCGAGTTCCTGTGATGTTGGGGTAATGAGATGAAAAATGGATGAGTCTCTGCCCTTGGGGGTGTTTAAAATTGAGCTAGAAGAGACAGCCCATTTCAACGAGTATAGTAAGTTCTAGGGTAGGAATAGTCACTGGACTGTTTTTTGGTGTGGGAAGCGGGAGAACAAATTCTTGCCTGGGAGAGTCAAAGGGGGCTTTTCAGAAAGAGGATGCTTGAATTGGGGCTAGGGAATGAAGTGGAAGGCAGCGATACTGTCGGAGGAGAAGGCTGCCCAAGGAATGGAGGGCTTGCCACTGGGGACTGCGAGGGGTTTGGTGCAGTGGGGGGCCCGGGTCATAGAGGGATGTTGAGGTTGAGGCTGCAGAGGGAGTCCTGAGTCCCGTGATGAAAGGCTCCGGTGCTGAGCTTCGGATTTGTCCTTAAAAGCAGAGGTGGGAGTGAGCAGGAATCATGGCTGCATTGCCTCATGCAAAGGTGGCTCCAGAAGTGTGAGCAGGGTGGTTTGGCACAGGTTGGGACCAGAGGGGGAGAGCCAAGGTAGGAGGCAAAGGCAGCAATGTAGGAAGAGAATGATGAAGGGGATTGGTGACCATTTAGAGCAGTCCACGATTTCACAACGTCACACAGCTAATGAGCAGTGGAACCAATACTAGAAAAGAAAGGAAGATGGTCATCGTTTCCGAGGGCCTGCCCTGTGCTTTGCATGCTACACACACGTGCAGTCTCCTTTCATCCACACGGCTCTGCAGAATGGAATAAACATGGTTGTTCCATTTCACTGATGAAAATGCAGGTGCAAGCAAGTTAAGTGACTTACCCAGGGTCAAACGGCTTGTTCAGTGCAGCGAAGGAAACGGCTTGTTAAGTGCACTTCAACCTGCTGCTACCACTGGGTGTTGATAACTTTTGCAAGAAGAGGTGTACTTTTTAGTAGGAAAAAGGGAATAGAAAATAGCTCCTTGTTAATAGACTCAGGTGGAGCTTAAATGTTGCTGTTCAGGGTTAAAGAACCCCTAGACCATGCTGATTCCACACTGCTTGGCTTTCAAAACAACTTTGTGTCCCGTTTTAGGCGACAATAGGCTCTATCAGTCAGCCCTCAGGTCGCTGGAGGGAGGTGGCTGTGACTGAGCTCTCCCTTGCTCTCCATGTGGCCTCACATTTCAGAGGGGTCTCCTCTCTTTTCTCTTTCAGATAAGGAACTGCTGGGTGAGGGGGACTCTCGACCTAGATTTTGTGTTCCTATTTCACAATAGACGATATTTAAACAGATGCAAAGCAGCAATAGTTGAAAGCTTCCTTTTTAAACAAAAGAGGAGGCTTCAGAAAGTTGGAGATTGTTCTGGTTGTCATTACTACATGTCAGATTGCCCCCAAATTTAGTTGCTCAAAACAGCAAAAATCTTTGTATTATCCCTTCCAGTTTCTGTGGGTCAGGAAACCAGGGAAGGGCTGAGTTGGGTGGTCCTGTCTTAGGGGCCTCTTAGGTGGCTCATGGGAGACTGTCCTCAGCATCTCTCTCTTTTTCTCTTTCTGGGGCCTTAGTTTCATGTGGTGTCTTCACACAGGTTACTTTGGGCTTCCTCCTAGCAAGGCAACCTCAAGGCCCTGGGCTGCTTTCACGGTGGCTGAGAGCCTCGAAGAGAGCAGAAAGCAAGGTGGCAGCTGCATTCCATTATGACCTAGCTTTGGAAGTGACTTCTGCTGTAATCTATTGGTCAGAGTAGTGATGTGCTCCCCCTACCCCATTTTAGGGAAGGAGACTCCGCTTCTCCATGGGAAGAATGTCAAGCTCCCAATGAATGGAAGAACAGGTGGGGTGGGATGTTTTTGTGGCTATCTTTAGAAACTACTACTTGCCCCCAAAGTCACAAATGGGATATTAGAGAGAGACCCACAGATTTTCATTGTGACCCAGGCTATCGATCTGTTAGGTGGCTTTTTACTTGCTAGTGAGTCTTACCAACCAAGGAAATCAAAGCATTTCTCACAGTATAAGTGAACGTCATTCAAAGATAGATGAAAAACATAAATGCATCTTGCTTCAAAATCAAACAAGAAATGAAATTTCTTCCAGACCTAACCTTTTTTTGGAGAGGGACTATTTGTGATCAAGTGAAAACACTTTTCACTGTGAATTTAATGTGAAACTCTGATATTTTCTTCTCCAGATTTATAATTAATAGCAAAAATATAATTTATAGAGATATAAAGATTAGTTAGATGAATTTATTGCTATTAAAATAAAATAAAAAATAAATTTTTTAAAAGAGAACAATGAGGATAAAATATTCCTATTGTTGGATTACTATTAGAAATGTAGAAACGCTATTCATTAAAAACAATAAAAATTTTCATTTGAAAAGAAGCACTCAGGTGTTATGCTAACTGGAACTTTAATTTTTAAATTCTGTTGTTCATAAAAAGAGACATGTTTTGCTCAGTTTTTGATTACTAGAATAGCTTTTTTTGTACTTTAACTTTATTCTTTTTTTTTTCTTTTTTCCTCCCCCCACCCCCTGCAGTTTTTGGCCAGAGCTGGGTTTGAACCTGCCCTCTCCGGCATATGGGGCTGGTGCCCTACGCCTTTGAGCCACAGGTGCCACCCATTTAACTTTATTCTTATAAGCATAACTTACAGTTGTTCTTTCTTTGATAAGAAAGTGGCCTTTTGCGAACAAATACATTTTGTCACTTTCTAAACTATAAGTACATTTTGAAAGATTACTACTTTAAGCACATAACAGTTTTGCCAGCTAAGCCAAATAAATAAACTTGATTTTTTTTCCTCCTTGAAGTTACTAAATTTTGTCAAGTTGATCTAGAGTTGTGTCTAGAAATTATGTAAAAGTAGCCTCACAGTTTTTCTAATGGTTTTATATTGTCAACTTTGAAAGTACATTTATGTGTTTAAATTTTAGTAAAAACATATATAAAAATCACATAGCCAAAAAAGTCCCCCAGACCATAGTGATCATTTAAAATGTGTTGGGGGCGGGATAAAATTATAAGAAGGACTTTACCTAACAACTGCAATCAGTGTAACCTAATTCTTTGTACCCTCAATGAATTCTAAACAATAAAAATAAAATAAAATGTGTAACTATCAAAGGATATATGTATGCACTCCACTAGAAGTATGCATCTGAAATTTTCTTTCTAAAGTAACTATTTTTCTAATTGATTTTTTTAGTACTACATAATGGACAAAGAAATTTTTTGTTTTTGGTAGAGACAGAGTCTCACTTTATCTCCCTCGGTAGAGTGCTGTGGTGTCACACAGCTCAAAGCAACTTCCAGCTCCTGGGCTTATGCGATTCGCCTGCCTCAGCCTCCTGAGTAGCTGGGACCACAGGCACCCGCCACAACACCGGCTATTTTTTTGTTGCAGTTTGGCCGGGGCAGAGCCTGAACCCGCCACCCTCAGTATATGGTCCCTACCCACTGAGCCACAGGTGCCGCCCATGGACAAAGAAATTAAAGCTGACACCAGTAAAGGGTTGGCATGTCAGTTGGGCTTGTCTCTTGGTTTTGGCTTTGAGGGCACATGAACTCTCTAATGGGACACGGGTAGGAAGCATCAGAGTTACCCAGCCCACTCCGTCGTCTGTATAGCATGTGATTGGTGCCCCGACTTCTCTCTTGTGTCAAATTTTACTATCCCATAAGTCATCCCTTTGAGTTATAAAGTTCTCTTTAAAATCAAATATCTCAAGGGAAGGTAACTATGTTTAATCAGGCTGCAATAATGAAGTGGGACAGACTGGATGGGTCGGAACCATCAAATCTTATTCTCTGTCAGTTCTGGGGGCTGGACATCTGAAATCAAGGTGTCAGAAGGGGCTGTGCCACTCTGAAGGCTTCTGCCAGCCCTAGGTGTTCCTTAGCTTACCGCTGCGTCACTCCGGTCAGTGGCAGTTTTCTCCCTGTGTGTCTTTACATTGACTTCCCTCTGTGCGTGTCTGTGTCCAAATTTCCTCTTTGTAGAGGGACATCAGTTGGATTAGAAGCCACCCTAACAACCCCATCTTAACTTGGCCAAATCTGCAAAGGCCCCATTTCCAAATAAGGTCACATCCTAAAGTGCTGGGGCAGGGGTTAAGACTTCGGCATATTTTTTCAACACAATTCTATCCATAAGAGCAATATGATGCATAAACCTATTATTAATACTTTCTCTTTTGTATGCGTTCTTTTTATTTTCTTTAAAATATGTTATAAATTGTTTTTTTAACTTAAAAATCGAAAATGACAACATGTTATCACCTCACACTTATTAGGATGGCTATAATTAAAACAACAACAACAACAAAGGACATAAAATTTTGGCAAGAATGTGGGAAAATCAGAATCCTTGCACACTGTTGGTGGAAATGCAAAATGGTATAGCTGATGCCGGAAACACTATGGAGCCTCCTTCAAAAAATTAAAAATAGAACTACCACATGATGCAGCAATCTCCCATTTCTGGGGATTTATCCAAAGGAATTGAAATTCAGGATCCCAAAGGGATATTAGCATTTCTATGTTGATTGCAGTACTATTCACAATAGTTAAGATGTTATAAAACAACCTAAATGTCCATCAGCAGATGAATGGATAAAGACAATGTCATATATACATACAATAGACTTCTCTTTAATCTGAAAATGAAGGAGATCCTGCACAATGTGACCACATGCATGAATCTTTAGGAAATTATGTTAAGTGAAGTAAGCCAGTCACGGAATGATAAATACTTCTCATATGAGGTATCCAAAGTAGTCAAATTCATGACTCAAAGAGTGGAATGGTGGTGGCCAGAAGGTGGGGGAAATGGAAAGATGGGAGGTGCTGATGAATAGATCCAGTTTCAGTTAAGTAGGAGTAAGTCCCAGGGACCCACTGTATGACCTTGTACCTTTCGTCAGCAATAATGTGTTATGCACTTGAGAATTTGTTAAGAGGGTAGATCTCATGCTAAGCATTCTCACCACAAGAAAATAAAAAAATTTTTAAATGTAATTAATGGCCATAGAAAAAAGAAAGAAACTCTTCAAGCAATATGAAAGTGTGCAAGTCAAAGCATGTCTTTTTTTTTTTTTTAATTTAAAGAGGTTTATTCTGAGTCAAATTTGAAGACTATTTAACCCACCCTTGTCTACTAACTCCCTCACTAGCAATAATCATTTCAATAGTTTTTGGACTAGTATTCTCTCTGAAACTTGTAGGAATCCTTCATTTTTCATTTATAAAAGGGAACTATTACCTTTCTCATAAGATAATATTTAGAATGAAATGAGTTAGTGAAGGTAAGTGATAAGGTACTTAATCCACGTTACTTGGTTTCTCAACTCAGAATAGTTTTATAGTGAAGCTATTGAAACTTGGGTGTCAGGGCCCCTCACTTGCATGTGAAGGGCCAGGCAGTGTGTTCAGTGGGCATATGTGTTTGTAGATTTGCAGAAGTAAGTTTCTATTATTTGAATGTTTGTGTCCCTCCAAAATTCATGTTGAAAGGTAATCTCCAATGCAATAGAATTAAGAGGTGGGCCTTTAGGAGGTGATTAGATGATGAGGGGTTAGTCCTCAATAATGGGATTAATCTCCTTATAAAAGGGCTTGAAGGAGTCTGTTAGTTCCTTTTGTCCTTCTCCCCTTCCGCCATGCGAGGACGTGGCAACAAAGGGGCATGTGTGGAGCAGAGAGGGAGCCCTCCCTAGACACTGAATTTGCCAGCTCTTCGATCTTGGACTTCGCAGCCTCTAGACCGGTGAGAAATAATTTCTGTTATTTATAAATCTCCCAGTCTAATGTTATTTTTTTGCAGCAGCTCAAATGTACCAAGATGTAAGTTCTCTTCCTTGCAACTGGTTAAGACCGCTGTCTGCTTCCACTCCTGCTTGTCCTTTATCCAGTCTCCCTCTTGCTGGGAAGAGATACAGAGATGTAGTGTTAGCAGGCCTTAAAAAAAAATTCAGCTATAGGGAAAATATTAGCCTTAGACTCTGTGGGACATATTTGGATGGTTTTGCTGTACATGTTGTGCCCACTCGCCAGAAGCCATGATCTGAAGGTCTAGGTCAAGGTCATATTCGTGAAAACGTGTCTCGTGGTGCCCAGAATGGATGTATGTGTTCCATGCAGGAGAGACTGTTTTGAAATGCATGAGCCAGAAGGCAGTCTGTGGAAACGCTTTGAATCATCAGATGTGCCCAAAGTGGAGGACTAGGTTCTTGTCTATCCAAAATGGAAATTTTCTTCTGTCAAGATTGTTTTTGAGGGTGTGGTGCAGTGGTTCCACCTGTAATCCTAGCACTCTGGGAGGCCAAGGTGGGTGGATTGCAGGAGCTCAGGAGTTAAAGCCCAGCCTGAGCAAAGCGAGACCCCACCTCTACTAAAAACTTGATGGGCATTGTAGCCTGTATTCCTAGCTATTCAGAAGGCTGAGGCAAGAGGATTGCTTGAGCCCACGAATTGAGGTTCCTATGAGCTGACACCACAGCATTCTACCCAGGGGGACAAGAGCGAGACTCTGTGTCATTAAAAAAAAAAAGATTGTTTTTGATAATGCAGTGATACAGTTGTAAACATACCACACATTTCTTCCTTTATATAAGAATTGTGTAACATAGACTTTATCAGAATCCCTCTTTGCAGGGAACCAATTGGTAAACTGTACTGCAAAGAAACAGCGCACATTCCATCTCTCCATTAGAAAAGACACTTTAAACAGAGTCTTAAGACACTGCTGCAAAAAGTCCTCCCCCCAAAGGAGGAAGGACTAAGTTATCTTTGTATTGGCTCTAGAAGATATTACCAAGTTGTTGCATGAGGAGGGGAATCAAAGAGTTTGTAGTCTAGGCTCCACATCCATAGCTCAGTGTATAGGGCGCTGGCCACATGCACCCGGGGATGGTGGGTTCTAATCCATCCTGGGCCTGCTAATCTACAACGACAATAACAACAACAAAATAGCTGGATGTTGTGGCGGGCGTCTGTAGTCCCAGCTACCTGGGAGGCTGAGGCAAGAGAATTGCTTAAGCCCAAGAGTTTGAGGTTGCTGTGAGCTATGATAACACTCTACATAGCACTCTACAGAGGGCGACGTAGTGAGACACTGTCCCAAAATAAATAAATAAGACCTGAACATCTCTCTCTCTCTCTATTTCTCTATATGTTTCTAATAAAGAAGTTTTTCAGGAAGTTGATAGAAACACATGGTTATTTCTTTAACCTGGATTTGTATTGTCTGCTTTTAAAATTTTTTGTAATTCGTTACATTTTAATTTTTCTTATTGAACAGATATTCACCTTAATACCTGGCTTTGGGTCTATACTTTTGCATTCTCTTTCTTAATGTGCCCCTAATTTGCATGTGCTTCAGGCCGCACTCAATCTCAATGCGCCCACAACCTAAATGAACTGGTACAGGGGTGACACCCCGCAGAGGAAGGAGGGGACGGGAGAAGGGGAAAGGGAGGTAAAAAGTGCAGAAGGAGCCCAGGATGACTTTGGCCGCTGTCACAGTCTTCCCCAGGGCTGGCTTTGGTAGCTGGCGCCCCAGGTGTCATTTATAAAATGTCCACTGAGGTGTATGTGCTGCATCCATGTGGGAGACTTGGAAAGAAACTGGAGATTCGGGTCTTAGTTTCCAAAAAGGTCTAACCGTCACACTGGGAAGATACGCTAGCCCAGCTCTGCTGAAAACCCTCAGCAAGTTAAACCGACTCGGCACAAAATGCGCGTGATGATCACGGCTTGAAAAACAAAGGAGGGGTCAGGGTGGGGTGAAGGCTCCCGGTGGCCTCTGTCAGCAACCCCAGCCGGTCTGATAACAAGCTCAGGCCCCGGGCTCGCCACTCGAGGTGGACGCGGCGGCGACGGCCAGCAGCTGTTCCAGCGCGCCTCGCAGGCGGGAGAAACTGTCCAGGCAAACGCGGTCATGGCAGCGGGCAAATGAGCTGGCGGAGACCTGGAGCCTGGGAGGAGGCGGGGGGACAGCTCTCCAACTGCGCCGGGTCCTCTCCAGCCGGGACGCGGTTGCTCTTCCAGTCAAGCTAATCAGCGAGGAGCCTCTGGGACCTGTGCGGTGACTCCCTCGGGGCGCTAATGCTGGAGCACAGCACGACCGTGTTTTCCGTGTCACCCGAGGCTTTGATTCGGCGTCGTTGCCCTGTCAAGGTTGAGATGTCTTTCCATACCCAAAATGTGTAATGAGCTATCTTAGCACGGGATTCCACTATTTTGTCTTTGTTCTTCGTGTCACGACTGCTTTACTGAAGTTCTTTATGTGTAATTTTAAAGGCCTACATTCCTTGACTATATCCTGCTTTGCGGCCATCACAGAATCAGCCACATTCATCCAGGTCAATGTCAATAATTAATGATCTCAACAACAACGTTCCCTTTGGGGGAGGAAATTGTCTTTGTTGTGGGAGGGAATCTCTGGTTAGGTCTCATGAGATTTGGGGGCAAGGTCAGAGCAAGGACAAGGACTTACAGCAGTTTTACCACCTTGGGTGGTGCTGGACGGCTGGCAGGCAGGAAGGATGTGCAGGTGGAGGCTGCAGATGGAGGCCAGGGCGTGTGCACCAAGGTCATGGGAGGACCCTCTAAATCTGAAGCCAGCAGAGGAAACCCTGAGAGTGGGCATGCCTAAGGCTCATTCAGAAAGTGTCTTCTGTTTTCTGACCTCTGAAAAGACCTGCTGTCTTCACTAGCCGCTGTGCAGTTCCATGGAATTTGAGCAGTGGGCTTTTGGACACCTGCTGTCCCCAGAGGAAGGAAGTCACAGCTGGACATCTTGAACTTTTTGGCCCCCTGGGGATCTCCTGAGGTTTGGGGGAGGGTGTGAAATCTAGAGATGTCAAGAGGCCAGCAAGTTACAGCTGACTTCTGGGTTTATCAGTGTGTAAGGAATACTGTAAGTTAGCCAAGCTGATTCCAGAACCATCCGTGAAGTACATCTCTTTTATAGCCATGCTCATGCTTTTAAAACTCTTTCGGGGTCAGGCACAGTGGCTTACACCTGTGACCCTAACAGTCTGGGAGGCCAACGTGGGTGGATTGCTGGAGCTCGGGAGTTCAAGATCAGCCTGGGCAAGAGTGAGACCCCATCTCTACTAAACAAAAGAAATCCTAAAAACTAGCTAGGCGTCATGGTGTGCACCTGTAGTTCCAGTTACTGGGGAGGGTGAGGTGAGAGGATCTCTTGAGCCCAAGAATTGAGGTTGCTGTGAGCTGTGACACCAGAGCACTCTACCCAGGGTGACAGAGTGATACTCTGTCTCAAAAAACACAACTTTTTTAGAAGATTAATTATAGGATTCACTTTATTTATGCCCTTGTGCTATAAGGGAAACATTTTTTTTTCAGCCCAATCCTGTAGCCATTGGGCATGTATAATAGAAATGTTTGTTAATTGAATGGTATTTCGTGAGTAAATTCTTTGTAATCTATATTTTGTTATAGTTATGGTTAATAGTGTAGTGGGTAGAATATTTGATTTTTTTTTTTTTTTTTGAGATAGAGTCTTACTCTGTTGCTTCAAGCTAGAGTGTCTTGGTGTCAGCCTAGCTCACAACAGCCTCAGACTTCTAGGTTTAAGCAATCCTCTTGCCTCAGCCACCTAAACCTGGGACTAAAAGTGCATACCACAACTCCCAACTAATTTTTCTATTTTTAGTAGAGATGGGGGTCTATGGGGGTCTTACTTTTAATCAGGCTGATCTTGACGTCCTGTGCTCAACTGATCCTCCTGCCTCAGCCTCTGAGAGTGCTAGGATTACATGTGTGAATGTGTGAACCACCGCACTGGGCGTATTTGATTTTTTTTTTTTTTTTTAACTGAGAAAGTTAATCTCAGAAGCTTTGGCTATTGAGTCCACTTTTTCTAGGCTTGTGTGGACCTAGAACCTTAAAAATGGGAATTGTCCTTCCAGTCACTTCATTTATCTTTAAAATAAGTTCTGCCTGCTTAAAGGGAAAATTTAGGGAGAGTAATAGAAAGAGAGTATTTAACTTCTTAATGCCTTGAGCACCTGCATCACGATTACATTTGTTCATTAACTTCATAATGACTCTACTTTTATCTTTGTTAGAATTCTGCCTTCTGCCTTCTCCATCTGAAAGCTGAGCACGCAGAGGCAGGCCTCGTAAGGCAAAAAGTGGGCGCCCGTTGCTTCTTCATTGAGGATGTTAATCATGCCCTGTGTTCATGACTTCCCATCGCCCTTCCATTGGCTTCTGTCTAATAGCTGCAGAATATTCTTTAAGGGTGTTAATGAATAACAGAAATAGACTTCCACTTCTCAAAAAAGAACTTTGGTGTTTCTGGGACTAATTAAGGCATCTGAAGAAGTAACTGGGTCACTGCCTAGCAGTCTCTGTGGTGATGATTGGTTTAAGAGGGGAGAGGCTGATTAAGTTTCACCTTGGGACTTTTAATTATGTCTTGGCAACTGGATGCAGATGTATGCCCAGGGAACTAATATTTTAAATCTTATTATAAAGATTTGAAAGTGGCTAATGTATTTTTACCTTCTTGATCTCCTTTTCGTGTTGGGAAATAACATAGCACTAGATGAGGGTGGAATGCCAGTAACTTGACAGCTCTTCATTACATAGGTTACGTCACTATAGCTCTGTTCATTGTAAGGGAATCCCCTGGATAAGGAAGTGTATTCTTGCCATGGAGTTTCTTAAAAATAGACTTTTAAAGTCAAGTTTTAGGCCACTGACACCAAAATAAAGTAAAACAGGGCCCCATCACATCGCTAGTGAATTAGAAAGTGCAAAGAAAATCAGGTTAGAATTTGTATCCATTTTGGTCAAAACAACACATAGGTGCAAAGGACCTTTTAACAAAAGTGATACCAACGTTCTGAAAAGGGAGAATCGGGGCTTTTTCTTCGTTTTCATTTTAATCTCGATCCTTTTCTGAATTTCTTAAATGTGATATATGCATTTTGTGGGTAATTTGGGAGTAAGGTTTTTTGGGGTGTCTGGGGGCCATGAGGATTAGCACGTTTCTGGGGGAGGTGAGGAGGATAATCAGTCCATTTAGGGAGAACAGGAGGGTTTGGAAGAACAAGACTGGCATTGCAGTGATGTGAATAATACCATTTTAAAACAATGTAATCCTTGACGATTAAAAAATACCTGCTTAAAGGAAACTGTGAGGTCAGGTAAGCTCAATGAGCAAACTGAATGCGTGCCTCTTCCTCTGTGAGTCTGTGGGGCTACTTTGCAGCTCTCTGGGCTGTGTCTTCATCTACCGCACGGTACTGGCTTTGTTTATATAGAAATTACATTTTAAAAAGCGTTCATTCCTGCTTTGTATCCTGAAGGGTACTGCAATGACGCTAGAGGATTTTGCTTGATGCTTGTGACAGATGATGCTCAAACTTCTTTACAAAATTTAATCCTGGCCCTGTTTTTAGGAGGCCAAGACACATTTACCTCTTTTGCGGATGGAGATTTCTGCCTTAAAGGCTATGCTGAGGGACAGAGAAAAAGCAGGAAACTGTTCTGTTCCTGTGTTTAGGCTTCATGTGTTTTCTAGGGATATTTATACCCCCTTCCTCCATGCATAACCCCGGGCTCAGGAGTGTGAACCGCCTCATCTCAGCCTGCTCTCTCCCCTCCTTGCCCCTCCTTTCTCCAGATTTCTTCCTCCTTCTCTCCTTCCTTCTCTTCTCCCTTTCCTTTCTTTCCTCTTCTCCAATCCCCTGCCCTGGCCCCTTGGGTCTGGGTGAGCCTGGCAAGCATGCTATCCATCAAAAGGGAATAATTCAGGGAGTAAGTCTGCCCTCCCTCCCCAGATCTAGGCAGAGCAGCCACCTGCCTGAGCTGGTCGGTTTCTTTTTTGCTGTACATAGACTTAGCCCTCTGGTCTGTTCACTCTCAGCCCTCTGGTCTTGAAGAAGGTAAACTTTTAAATAATGCAGACTACTATTTAAGGTTTGCTATGCTCTTAGTTGGGCATTTCTACCTTTCCCTTTTTGCAATATGGTTTTCTTTTACTTAAACAAACACACACACACACACACACACACACCCCCAAACAAACAATTAGGGCTTTCATGCCAGTCAGGTTGAGGCATGCTCTAGAGAGGCAAAGTCAAGACTTGTAACTGGGCATGGAGATGGAAATCCGGCCCCTCAACACCTATTGTGCTCTGGGGGAAGGGGGAGCAGCCTGTTTGAAGTATTTTAGGAAAGAAAAGTAACTGCCTCTCATTTGAGGGATTTTATTTGTAGTTAGTTTGTTTGGGGTTAAATATTTCAGTGTTTGTTATCTATTTTTTCAGTTTACATTTTTCCCTTTCCCTTTGTAAAAACCAGATTCCCTTTAATAATAAAATTGTAGAGGGATTAAATGATTTATTTTCTCTTTGAGTGAGGGTCTTATTCTGTCACCTAGGCTAGAGTACAGTGGCATCATCATAGCTTGCTGCAGCCTCCAATTCCAGGGCTCATGTGATCCTTCTGCTTGAGCCTCCTGAGTAGCTGTGACTATTGGCATGCACCACTGAGCCCGGTGAATTTTTCTTATTTTTTTGTAGAGATAGGATCTTGCTAAATTGCCCAGTCTGGTTTTGGATTTCTGGCCTCCTGGCCCAAGTGATCCTCCTGCCTTGGCCTCCCAAAGTGCTAGGATTGCAGGTCAGGGCCACTGTGCCCCATTATTTTTTCCTTCCCCCTTCCTCTCTCTCCTTGCCTTCCCTTCTTCCTCTTTCTTTACGCTTTTAATTTACTTTGCTTTTGTTTTATTAGTTAAGAGGACATCTGGAGCCAGACTTTCTGAGTCCGAATCCTGGCTCTGCTGCTCATTAGCTGTGTGAGTAGGTAACTTAACTTCTCTGTACTTCAAAGTTTTCGTCTATAAAACATGAGGATACTAATAGTATCTACTTCACAGACATGTTGTGAGGATTCATTGAGTCAATAATTCTTTTCTTTTCTTTTTTTTTTTGAGACAGTGCCTCAAGCTGTCTCCCTGGGTAGAGAGCTGTGACGTCACAGCTCACAGCAACCTCAAACTCTTGGGCTCAAGTGATTCTCTTGCCTCAGCCTTCCAAGTAGCTGGGACTACGGGCGCCCACCACAACGCCCAGTTATGTTTTGGTTGTAGTTGTCATTGTCGTTTGGGAGGCCCTGGCTGAGGTTTGAACCCACCAGCTCTGGTGTATGTGGCTGGCGCCTTAGCTGCTTGAGCTACAGGCGCTGAGCCGAGTCAACATTTCAGAAGTGCTTAGAAAGGGCTTGGTGTAGAGGAATGTTGGTTTAAGGCTAAGCAAAAAGAACATTAAGAAAAACTAAGTCTAATTCTTAATTTTAGAGATAATCACTATCACCCTTTCTTCACATACGTACGTGCACATGGAATCTCTTTCAACATTTTTTTTAAACAAAAATTGAATCATACTGTTTGGGGGCCTGATTTTTTTTCTCATTTTACAACATATCATGAACATGCTTCGATTCCATTAAAATACTTCTTCAGCACAATATGTAATGGCTATACAGAATTTTCATTGTACAACTCTACACAAAATTAATTTATGAATTTCCTGTTGGGAAGCTGAGAAGCTTTTCTTGTGAAGTATTTCCTCACATGAATCATTACAAAGGAACAGTATTTTTCCTCCTCACACTGCTATTTCCATTCTTTTTTTTTAGACAGAGTCTCGCTTTGTTTCCCTCAGCAGAGTGCATAGAGCTCACAGCAACCTCAAACTCTTGGCTCAAGTGACCCTCTTGCCTCAGCCTCCCGAGTAGCTAGGACAATGGGTGCCTGCCACAACACACAGCTGTTTTTAGAGACGGGGGGTCTCGCTCTAAGCTCAGGCTGGATTGGAACCGGTGAGCTCAGGCAATCCGTCCACCCCTGCCTCCCAGAGTGCTAGGATTACAGGCGTGAGCCACTGCGCCGCGCCTTTATTCCCTGCCTCTTTCCATCCTCTGGGCCTCCAGTGCCCTAATGTACACTATTTCTGCTCTGGCTTCACTTGAAAAATGCTGTTCTAACAGATTTTTTTTTGTTGTTGTCAAACACCCTGTATAAACAGCAAACACACCTACCCCTTCAAATTAAAGTACAGAAGAATCAGAGTCCTGACAGGTGTGTACATGCTGTGATTCAAATGCCTCCCTCTTGAGAACAGGAGACCAAAGGAAGAGTGGTAACAAGGTTCACGTGGCAACAGACAAGTAAGACATTCTCTACAATTTAAATGTATCCCTACTTTAAAGTAAAACAATTTTCAATTTATTGATATTCGAGTTTTCTGAAAGTCTCAGACTATAGTGTAGTACATTTCAAGTTATCAAAATAGCAAATTGTAAAGTAAGAGCAGAAGCAGCCTGGGAGTGATTCTTTAAATAGGCAAAGAATCCAGAAGATGGTGAAAGCTCACCCCCTAGTGGTGTCCCAGGAAATGGCTTCTTTGCATTTGTTTGTTTGTTTTTTTTTTTGGTTTGGGTTTCCATGAGAAGGCTTGTATGGTTTATGACTCTATGTTCATTTTTTTCTCCAAGCAAAAGTGGGCACTATTGGAGGGCTCCTATTGAATCATTATGTTAAATACTGTTGTATTTGGTTGATGGCAAGGACTTAAACCTAGTTTATTTGCTAATATTATCTTATTTTCATTCTTTGCTATGAGACGTCACTTGGAGATAGGTTACTGAAGTATTTCTAAGTACTTGGAGGGGTATTGATTGTTTAGTAGCATCTGCTTCAGTTACATCAGTAAGTGTTGCATTTTCAGTTACCACAAACAAAACTAACAGGGACTTTTTCATCTCTACCGTATTCTGGTATGACCTCATTTTAATCAAGAACATCTTGGAATGAGTTTCCTAAAAAGCAGAGCCTGAAGCAAGCATTCATGTTCTCAGTTTATTAGGAGTCCAACCCTAGAGAAGCAAGAGAGTGAAGGGTGGTGAGAGGCAGGGAAGGGGGAAGAATGGGCAGTGTCCAGGTGCAGTCTCGGTTAGAAGGCCACGTGAACCCTTGGTGGTCAAAGATGAGGAAGGAAGGGAAACTGTCCCTGGGCACCAGCTTCCTATTGGTGAGCATTTTGCTCCATCAGCTTTGATCCCCTGCGCTTCTTGGCTGGGCATCATTGGTGACAAGAGATCCCAAGTGTCTTAGGGAACGGGGAGCCCTGGGCAGGAGGAAGAGGCACACAGGCTGTTTATCCCTGATTCTGTTCACAGGAATCTGTAGAGGAACTAAAAACAAAAAGCAAAAAACAAACAAACAAAACCAACATTGGCCATGGATTTTATGCTGCTTTTCCTAACAAACACTTCCTACTGGATTCTGTATCCCTGTAGTGGTGATATCACCACACATGAGGTGGGATTCTTTTGGTTGCAAGAAACATAAACCTACTAAAGCAGAAAAAGGGGACTGGGCGGTGGGGGGATCACAGTGAGGATGGGGGTGATGCAGGGTCTGAGAGGCAAGAACCAGGACTGGGAAGTCACCCAGATTGCTCATCTCGACCCTTGGGGGTGTCTGCTTCGTTCTTGTGTGTCTTTCTGCAGGCTCCCTGTGTTTGTGTTAAGAGTCTTTGTAGACAGAGGAAGCCAACCTAAGGTTTCTCTGAGATTCCCATGTACAGCCAGCGGAGACACCGATTCTCTCTTAGGTCTAATTGTGAATTTCAGGGCTGGAGACCTATTGCCCAGCTTGTGTTCTCCTGTGATCTGGTCAACCCTGTGGGGTGGGAGGCCCAGGCCATTCTGGACTGACTCCCAGTGGCCTGGGGCAGCAGAGGGGAGGGTGAGGGGACGATGCTGTACTCCGGGCTAACAAGCTGATGGACACATTGTTTTGCACCCTGGGCTGCTGGGCTGCCGAGAATGCAGGTAGGCCATCATCGGACTCCACTGTCCCTGCCCCTGTGATTCTCCACAGGGCCAAGCGTGCGCTGCTGCCTCACACGGGAGACTGCTTCAAATTGTGTCCAAGCTTTGCATCAGCGGCGATGCTCAGGACTCCTGCTTCTGGTCATTCCCTCAATGTGGCTGTGGTCCAGGCCAGGGCATGCTTTCACGGCTGGGGACTAAGTGATAAATTGTTTAAGCACCCTCATGACATCTGCTATGGAGATGAACGCCATGGAGAAGAAGAGGAGGGCCGATGAAACCAAAATGTCCATTTGGAGAAAGTCTGAGAGGGGCAGTGAAAGCCCCGGTGGCCAGTCCTTGTCTGGAGTTTGTGCTACTTGCGGACAGGCCCAGGGAAGTGGCTGCAGCAGGGCTTCTCACGGATGTCCTCTTGTTGGTTAGGTGGGGTGTGAGCTCCCTTTCCTGCTTGTTCATGCCCAGTTCTGCCCAAAGGAAGGAATTTCTGACTTGGGGGCTCTTCTGAACAGTTCCTGTTGAGACAAGGGTGAGGTGCTGTGTGATTTTCCAGGAGTATTAATTTTCTTTGGTTGTTGTAACAAATTACCAAAGATTGGTGCCTAACATAAGACAAGTTTATCTAATACAAAATTATCTCACAGTGCTGTAGGTTAGAAGTCGGATGTGGGTCTCACCTGGCTAAAATCAAGGCACTGGCAAGGTCCCACTCCTTGCTGGAGAGGCTCTGTCCCTTGGCTTTTCCCAGAGGCCAGAGGCCACTGCACCTGCCACCTCAGAACTCCTTCCACGCCAGCAGCAGGACATGTCTGGGATCGTGTGTCTTACCCCGTGTCTTTCTCTGACCCCTCCTGCCTGTTGCTCCCACAAAGGCCCTGGTGATTAGACTGGCTCTCCCGGGTAATGCAGGCTAATCTCTCCATTCTAAGATCAGCTGATAAGCAAATTTAATTCCACCTGAGACCTTTATTCCCCTTTGCTATGTGACGTAATGTTTCTCCGGGTTCTGGGATTAAGACATGAGGCTCCTGCTCTGCCTATTATGTGTGCAACAGGTGTTTTCTGTTGGTGCCAGTGCTTGGGTCTGAAAATCGTCTGAGGGACAAGCAAGAGGCAGGCGTGGAGGGGTCTGTGTTACAACTGCTGATTGCCTTGTGTGTGCCATTTTTGAGGAGTCTCTTGGCTTTCAGTTAATTAGGAAATGGTGGCCGGCAAGTTTGGTTACACTTCCATCATTTTCCTGCATGCAATCTGCTCTCTTCCATAGCTCAGAGGTTCTTTAAGTGCAGTCCAGGACCCCAGGAGGGTATCAAGTCCTTCCAGAGATCAAAACTATATTCACACATATTTAATGTTGGTTGTGGAGCTGTTTTCCAGTGGCTGAGTGAGTTGATGGCTGATGGAATCAGTCTGTTGTTTTCAATGATTCTCAGTTTTAATTTCCATGAAGTAACTTCCATGCAAGCGTTTAGAGTCCTTGATAATCTTTCAGATTGTAAAGGGTACATGAGACCTAAAAGTTTGAGAACCACTGTTACTGACTTGGGCCTCCAGGTTCCGAAGGGAACCAGCAGGTGGGAGTGTTGCCTGGAGGGCTGCACCTGCCTGAAAGCTCAGGTGAAGAGGAATGAACTCCATCCTGGAAGGTGCCCACAGTCCCTGCCTTTGTCCAGAGCGAGGGGTGCTGGGCACTGTGTTCCCTCTGCTAGTGGCAGTGTGGCCTGGGATTGCATCTGTGTCAACTAGGAGTCAGAAAACAATCTAGATTCCCAGGCCTTTTATACAATGGTTCTGATTCAATGGGTTTTTAGTAGGCTTGAGAATCGGCGTTTTTACTAAGCGTCCCAGGTAATTGAAATGCCTGCCAGGCCTAAGAATGACTGTTTAATCTACTGGCCTTTTGGAAAATCAGGAGGACGTTGTGGGGGTGTTATGAGTTCACCGAGAACTGTAAGAGTTTCCAAGGGCTGTGCTCACCGGAAGTCCTTGCCTCCTCCAGTGGCCAAGGACCTGTGAATTTTTCTCAGCCTCTTGCAAAAAGACATATGCAATAATTACTCCTCTCGGTCATGCAGAACTGCTCCTCTCATGTCTGCCTGTCATACAGATGGCAAAAGTCTGAGGAGGACAGGGCTGGGGAGGTGGAGAGAGGAAGAAGATAGAGGCCAGTAACTTGGGAGTGTTGGGCTGACAAATAATTTCCCCTAGAGACCCCAAAGCGGGCAGGTGGTCAGAGTGCAGCGGGCACAGCACAGCGTATAAAGCGTAAAGAGAAGGTGCTCTGGCCTTTCTTTCTGATTGGCCGTTATATAGGATATTATTTTCAGGGCAAGTAGAAGTGTCTAAGCTGATCTGTCTGTAGCTGATTGGTTTAATTTCACTGACTCATGCTGACGAGAACGTAGAGCTTCCATCTTGTGTTTCTGTTTGGTAGAATTAGTATTTCTCTCTCGTAAGGGACTGATGTTTTTGCTGCATGGTTACTGGGTTTGGCCTTGAGGTATATCTAAATCGTGGCCTCCGTTTTGCTTTTTTGGTTGACATCCTTTTCCCCTCCTTGTCTCAGAAGGATTTGAGAGATCAAGATGGTGTCTTTGATGGAGATCAAAATACCCAAAATATTTATCTGTTTTTATGGATAAAGCTGATTAGAAGCCGCCCACACTGCCCCGCCAGTTGGAGGTTGGGAGCCTCCCTGTCAGGGCTGTCCCTGGGAACAGGGACAAGAGAGGAAGAAGGGGAGAGCCAGCACCTGCCACTTCTTCTTGCGGTCTCAGGAAAGGCAGAAGCAGAAGAAAATGGGCACGTGAGTGGACCTGTCCCGTGTTGTTCAAGGATCAGCTGAACACAGCCATGTGTAGTTTAATGACGGAGCTGGGTTCTGGGAAATGCATCATTAGATGACTTCGCCATTGTCTGAACATTGCAGAGTGCACTTAACACAAACCCGGCTGCTGTAGCCTACCACACGGCCTTTGCTCCATGGTGTAGCCGGCAGCATGGTACTGTCCTGAAGACCGTTGGCTATTATAACACAGCGGTGTTGGTGTGTCAAGACATGTCTAAGAGTAGAAATGTACAGTGCAATATGATGTTATAGTCTTCTGAGATCTGTGTGGTTTATCATGGACTGGAATTTTGCTATAGGCACGTGACTGTATGTACACACACACACACACGTGTTGCACACACAGAGCCTGGAGACCGAGGGAAGAGTGGCTATGGCAGACTGAGTCCAGAGATAGTCCTGAGTCAGCATTCTTCTTCCTCGCTGGACTCCCGCCTTTGTTCTATGAAGGCCTTCAGCTGATGGGATGAGGCCCGTGCACATTCTGGAGGGTCATTTGCTGCCCTCACTCACTCAGTGTCTACTGACTTACATGTGAACCTCATTTAAAGAATGCCTTCCCAGCAACATCTAGACAAGTGTTTGGCCAGATATCTGGGTACCAAGCCTAGTGACACCTGAAATGAATCACTGTACTGATGCTAAAGGGTGCTGGGCTCTGATGTGGGGCCTCTCTCTTGGGCCTGAAGACCCAGCTGCAGGCCTGGAGTTAGCAGGTTGAAGGCATGGTGTGTCTTTCCATGAAAGTGCTTGGCATCCTTCTCTCATTACAATGGGGTAACACTTGGCTGCATCAGCTGCTCCCCTTAGTCCTCGCAGAGTCTCCAGTGGACTTGCTGTGTGCAGTCCTGTTCCACAAGAGTCAGGCCTGAGCCACGGTTTACCCTGAGATGTTTGCAGGGGGAGTCACCTTTCCACTCTTCCCTGCCCTGGGCTCTTGTGTGACACTCTTCTCCAGTGGCCAAAATAAGGTAAAGGGAGAACCCCCACGACCCATGTGTAGTGCAACTCGTAGGAATCCCCTCCCCCTCTAGGACTTCCCCAGCTCCTCTAACACGTCCAGGTGTGTCCAGGTTGATCTCATTGGCCTGGCCTGGGACCCAGGTATGGACATGAGAGCTCGAACAATTCTCTCCACCCTGAAAGGAGAGTTCAGCGCTGCCTGTCTGGCGATGAATCAGAGAGCCAAGCAAGGAGGAAGATGCAGCCGGAGCCAGGAAAGAAGAGGAGGAGAGTGTCAAGGGGAGAGAGAAAAGTCTGGAGGGGGGTTCATTAGGGAGCCAGGAGCACCCTGGGGCTTGGGAGAAGAGGGACAGGGAATTGTGGACTGTCCAGGCTCCAGAACTGTGAGAAATAAATTTCTGTTGTTTATAAGCTACCCAGGCTGTGGAGATTGGCGACAGGGGGCTGAACTGAGGGGCTAAGGAGGTGCTCATCCCTGGAAGCACTGCCGGGGAGGCGATGTGCACCCACGTCCTTCACACTGGCTTCTCCATCGCAGTAACCGTGAATGGGGAGGTGCCCACGGCCAGCCACGACTTCACTGCGCCAACAAGGGGACGCTGAGAAGTTACTGTTCCCCAAACGGTGCTAGAGATATTGATCTTTTACCTTACCTAATGATTCCTAGACTTTCCGTTAATGAGCCACTCTCTCAAGACTGCGAAACATGTAAGACACCTTATGATGAAACATTTCCAAATTCCTGGTATGGCCCATGAGCAAGAGAATTGCTTGGAGAGTAGCCCCACCTTGTGGAGAAGGCTAACAATGTCTTCATGACAAGCTCTTGAAGGTTAAGGAATGGAGACAAAATAAATTGGAACTTTATTATTTTTACACTTTGGAAAATACTTTGAAGTTTTATATAATCAGACCAAAACATTTTATGTGAAGTTTATAAATGTTATTTTTTATAGGTGATGCGATCTCTTCAGCAGGTGGTCTGGACTCTCTAATTGCACTAATGCGGTAGCTCCCCGATCCTTGGGGTGTTGTTCCAAGACCCCCAGTGAATGCCTGAAACTGCAGGACTAGGATCAAACCCTATGTATGCTATGCTTCTCCCCCTACATGCATACCTATAATAGCCCTTAATTTATAAATAAAACACAGTAAGAGATTAAAATAACTAATAACGAAATGAGACAATTATAATACTTTATAACACTTTAATAATTATAAGGTTATGTGAATGCGGTCGCTCTTTCTTTCTTAAAATATCTTCTTGTTCTGTATTCACCTTCTTAGGACAATGTGAGATGATATCCCCGAGGGCTCCTGAGGGAGGAGGGGCAGGTGGTGTGAATGCAGAGGGATGATTCACCTCCCGGGAGGGACAGGGGAGGACTCCCAGAGATTCCCTCACACTACTCTGAACAGGGTGCAACTTAAAACTTATGAGTTGTTGATTTTTGACATTTTTCCATTTAATATTTTTGGATCTTGGTTGACTGTGGGTAACTGAACTGTGAAAAGCAAAACTGAGGATAAGGGGGAGCTACTGTATCTTAAAGGAAAAAGCCATATGGCTTACCCTTCATTTCTTGCACAAAGAATTATTTTCAAATTCTAATGTATTTATAGTAGTTTTAAGCAAATCTAGGACAAAGTGTGCTTGTGATTATCTGGGACTTGACTAAGGAATCCTACAAGTACGAAGAGGTAGTAAACCACCTGGGGCAGAAAGCAATTTAACGGATCCCAGCACACGGAGGGTTTTGTGTTACATAGTCGGAATTTCTTCTGTTTTTCCTGCAGTTAAACAAGGTTGCGAAATGCAACAGATTGATAAATTTTCTTTCTCCAGGTATGAGAAATGTTAAGGAACGGGCCGAAGCAGGGTGTGAAAGGTGTAAGTGGTGGTGCCTAGAGATGAGACCAGAGCAGAGATGTTCAGGCTGGGTTTATTGAAAGGGGAGGGTGACCCACCTGGGCAGTGCAGAGGTGGCATCTGCAGCAAGATACCCCTTTATATGGGACCGTAGGATGAGCAGATTCCATAGCTTGCTGGGAAAGTTAGGGTCCTTTGGCCTGAACTTCCAGGGGTGGGGCTAACTAGGTCCCTTGTGTCTGTGTCTTAGGAGGAGGAGGGGTTTGTGTGTGGCTGCTGTAGGCCTAACCAACAGGATGTAGCTTTGCTTTTCCCCTCAGGGTCTTAAACCATCTCTCTCCCTTCAAATAGGCCAAAAGACCATGAACAAAGGGCCCTGGGTTTTTGTCCTGTCTCCATCATTTGGGGGAAATGAGCAAACCTGTTTCCTCATCTGTCTTAAGAGGAAGTTGGAGAAGATGTTCTGTGGGAATCCACGTTTCAGGTTCTAAGAGTGCAGGCAAGCCAGAGGCATTGAGGTGTAGAGAAAGGCGGCGTGGGGTGTGGGACTGTCACAAAATAAGAAGTGCATATAGTTCTCTGCCCCATCCTTGACACAGAACTGCTAACACCTTTGTAATTTCCTGAGGGCTAGGGGTTCTGGGGGCACCTTTTGTTGTACTATTTGGTCTTAGACCCCTGTTCCTAACACAAGAGTTTCCAAGACCCTTAGAGACCCTGGAATGAGAAGAGCATCTTTTGTATGCTAACCAGATGACTAGTGGCTGGGGCTCCTCTCTGGAAACCAACCATATCATTAGAGGGTTGGAACTTTAGGCCCCACCTCAGACATCCTGGGAGAAGAGAGGCTGAAGGTTGAGTTGCTCACCAGTGCACAATAATTCAATCAATCATGGTTATGTAATGGACCCTCCATAAAGCCCCCAAACAATGGGAATTTGAAAGCTTCTGGGTCGGGGAGTGTGTCTGCACTCTGCTCCATCCCAACTCTATGGGGATAGACGTGCCTGTGCTGGGGACCTTTCCAGACCTTGCCCTATGCAGCCCTTCCTCTGTCGCCCCTGTCATATCATTTATAATAACTTGGTAACAGTAAGTAAAGTATTTCCCTGAGTTCCATGAGTTTTTCTGGCTATTTAACACGGGGAATGGGTCATGGGAACTTGTGATTCGTAGCTGAGTTGGATAGAAGTGTGGGTAATCTGGAGACCCAATACTTGTGATTGGCACCTGAAGTAGGGACGGAGCCCTTAATTTGTTGGAACTGTGTTAATTCTGGGGAGTTAGTGTGAGAAATGAATTAAACTGTAGGACACCCAGCTGGCGGGTGAACAGAGAATTGGAGACCTGTTTGGTGTGGAAAACTTAACACGTGGTGGCAGAAGTGTTGTGAGTAGAGGAACAGATTTTCTTTTGGACAGTCATTTGGAAATCCAAATTTATGAAGGTTCAGAAAATATGGAGCTCATGATGGAAATTTAAGGTAGCCTGGCCTCATGGGGCTTCTACAGGGCCCAGTTGTAATCTAGGAGCTGTTTTGAAAAGAGAAGAGCTGTTTCCAAAGTGGGCAAGGAGCCCCAGCAGTCTTTCCTCCCGGGGCTCCGTGCAGCCCCCCATTTCGCCGGGCACTTGAAGCTGGGTCAGAGGGGAAGAGAGGCTTGTATCAGCTGGAAGCGTGTCTTGCTCTGGGCTCTGCTCAAAGCTTAACTTTGAAAGTGTCAGGAGCAGGACATGCTAATATGGTGCATTTTGCCTCCCCAATCCAAAGAAGCTCTACCTCTTGCTAGTGAAGAAATCATTTCTGGAACAGCACCTGTAATCGGAGCTAATCCTGAATTAACCTTATTTCATGTCATTCAGTGCTTCTTAACCAACAGCACTTTGTCCCCTAGGGGACGTTTGGTAACAGCTCACAACTGGAGAGGGTGTGCTGCTGGCATGTAGCAGCTAGAGGCCAGAGATGCTGGCTAAACATGGGGCAGGGCAGCAGTCATGCGGCCAAACGCCAGCAGTGTCGAGACTGAGGTCGTTTCTCTTGAGACAGGTTCAGGTGCAACAAAAGAGCAAAAATGATTTGTGGTAGGGATTGTCATCTGCTGCTGTCACATTTTTGATGGTGGCACTGATTTCACTTTTCTTAGGGAGAGGGTGTTCTAGGAGAATTCGTACCTGGAATAATAGAAGATTCTGCCCCTTGCCAAAGGTGTCTATTCTGAGGGTACATGTAGGCATTGTGGAAGTGGGCGCAGGGTGAATTCTTATATACACAGGGATAGATTTGGGGCCCAACGCCATTTATCACTAACCCCATGTTCCTGCAATCATCACAGTATGCCATGACTGTGAGTCCTGGTGTCTGAAGATGACTGGACGTGTGTCACCCTCAGACCTAGGCAAGCCAGGAGGCCAAGGCCAGATTCCACATTCCTGTGGGAGCTGCTTCATGAAGTTTGCTTCTAGTGTCTTCTTCTTGGTTGTTGTACTCAGTTAGAAATATCCATGTTCACGTCAGCTGGTTACAGCTCCAAGGAATTATTTTATTTTATTTTTAGGAATTTTTTAAAGCATCCAACTATCTCACCAAATCATTGAGAGTTCTGAATATAATAAATGGCAGACGAGCTTCAAACCACACTGAATAACTGGGCCAAGGGAGACAGGGCCAAGTGCCCAAGGGAGATGAGTCCTCTCCGTTAGCGAATTGCCATCCCGGGCTCTGCATCCAGGCTCACACCATCTCCACCATGATTTCTGCTGGTATAAGGGACATTTCACATTCTCTCTTCAGAACGTAGTCCTGACTCAAAATCTTACCCAAGTTCACCCGATTGGGGGAACACAGGACGTAGTGCGTGGGCCCTAACTGCAAGATGACTATAAAGGAGTCTGGGAAATGTATATGTTAGCTAAAATTTTTTATACCACAAAGAAAAATACTAGAAATGGACTAGAATGGATATTTAAAGAACCAATCCTCAAAGTCCAGTGTAGTGTCCAAAAAATAATTTTATATTAGGGTAAAATCCAGCCGGTACGTACTGGTAGAGCCATGCTAATTGCTGAAAAGTTGGAGATTTCCATTGCACATGGGAAGTAGACCCTGCCTTAGGATTTTTCAGTTGCCCTGGCCACTTGGGATCCTCTAACTGTGTCCATCATCCAGCAATGTGAGGGCTGGAGTAGGCCTGGCGCAGAGCTGCAGGCTGGCAGAGGTCGTGTTTGCTGGTGCGCAGGTTCATCGCTGCCCCTGACGTTCTCCCTCCCGAATGCCGGTTCCTGCATTTTGCTTCCTCTCCCTGCGGACTCCAGAGGGCCTTCGGTGCCCTGTCAATATTCCCCAGCTCCTGGGGTGCCCCGGGGCAGGACGCCCTTGGGCCACCCAGGGCACTGCTAGCCTTCCATGTCTCCTGGGCCATCTCCCTGTCTTCTCCTGGCCAGCTCGGAGTTGTGGGGAGATGGTGGTGGTAGTGCTGGCATCTTTATGTGCAAACGTCCGAAGCCCATTTGGGCCTGGACAGCTGTGCCTGTCTGCTCATGTAGAATCTGTGGTGTCCTTAGGTTGCTGGTTATAACGAAGCTGGGGAAGAGGGCGAGTAGGAGTGGGGCCACCTGGGCACCAGTTCAGCGTGTCAACATCCTTGGCATTCAGGGTGCTCTGGAGGTAGAAGGGAGATCGTAGGGGAGCACGGACAGAGTTGTGGGTGCGAAATCCCCCTTTCACCATCCCTGTTGAAGTTTACCTCTATTTAATGGAACGAGGACTTAAAAACCCATCAAATGCCATTCTATCATAGGTGTTAATGAATACATGTTGTCATCCTAAATAACAAACAGAAGGAGTCTTTCTACAAGAAGATAATGTTTATTTAGGAATAGACACATCTTGCAATGGGACTACGGGGGCTGTAGCAAACTATGTGTGTATTCAGGGAGGTAAAGCAAGACAGGGGTGTTGATAGGAAGAGTGAGGAGGATTGAAGAATTGTTTTGAGATAATTATCCTTGGCTACAAAAATCAATACCAAGGGTGGTGTCATTTCAAGGTTGGGCAGGCAGTTGCTAGGCAAACATCCTTGCAGAAGTAATGTTTTATATAAGGTTGAAATGGCTTTTGTGCGGGGACACTCCTTTTTGTAATCGTTCTTGTGATCAGTTATTTGCCTGAAACCCTTCCCTTCACGGACTTCCCTGGCTCTCTTTGTTGGGTTTTTAAGACCTGCACTCCATTTTGATTCTGGCAGCTTTTACATTTACCCCTTTGATTGAGATTGTTCTCTTCAAAGCATCACTGATCAATCATTCTGTAGTTAGGTTCTGACTGTCCCTTGGAATGAACCTGGAATGAACCTGTTTTGTTATATTGTGTATGGATCTGAACTTTCCCAGAGGAAAATCCTGGTATGGGATGTATGTAGTGTAACAGAGAAAAGGAGGCTTAACATAACTAGCTCCGTCTTGCTTCTGAACCCCTGCGGGTTCAAGTGACCACAGCCATCATCCTCCACAGTTAATCGACGAGGAACAAAGAAGTTTACGACCTCCTTGGGCCCTCCCTGATGTACGGACATCTGCCGACGCTGGTGTCTCTTGCATCCCTCCTCCCACCCCGTCTCCTCTCTTCTTGTGACAGCTAAACGTCATACTAAGTTAAGCTGGTTCTTTGTACATTACTATGTCATCTTCTCTGCTGACTTCCTTTTTATTATTTCAGATTAATATGAAGGCACAAATGATTAGGTGACATTGTTTGCGTCTGCTAGGTAAGGTCCCTGTTGAGTTGTGTCCCTCCCAGGAGGTGTGCCATGTACCGTCTGCTGACTTGGTAAATAAGGGTTGCGTCGTTTGCCCCAGCACTTTGTCTCTCAGCGTCTTGGCTCTCCTGTTCGGCTTTGGTTGTAGTGTCAGGACTAGCACAGGCATTTCCTTATTTCAGCAAATGATGATATAGAACAAGCTGAGTGCGTTGGCTCACACCTGTAATCCTAAAACTCTGGGAAGCTACGGCGGGGAGATTGTTTGAGCTCAGGAGTTCAAGATCAGCCTGAGCAAGAGCGAGATCCTGTTTCTACTAAAAATAGAAAAAAACGAGCTGGGCATTGTGGCAGGCACCTATGGTGAGGCTGAGGCAGGAGGATTGCTTGAACCTAAGAGTTTGAAGTTGTTTTGAACTATGACAGGTGCTCTAGCCAGGGTGACAGAGTGAGATTCTGTTTCAAAAAAAAATAAAAAAAGATAATCTAGGACCATTTTATCACCTGTCATCTTATGACTGGGTTGAAATAAAGCATAGAGTGAGCAAATTATTTTAGGGATGTTGCCAAAGTTACCCCCTAGATGGACTAAAGGATCTCCTAGGTCACGTTCTGGTAAGTTACCAGCCAAAGGTGTGAAATTTCAATGACACCATTATCTTGCCTACTGAAAAAAGGGCCAAAGTCTTGTTATAATATGGAGAGTCTCGTTCTGACGTCTTGGGAGAAGCTGCCCACAGTGTGAGGTCATCAACTTCTCGTCCTGGTTTGCAGTGCTAATGAAACTGGCTATGGCATCGAGCGGTTTGGTGAACTCTCAGTGTGGCCTCATCAGTTAGGCATGAGACTTGTCCCTTAACATCCATAGTTTCAGCTTAGAGGGTTTCAGGAACATAGCAGTCCCCATTTTTAATAATTCCATGGATGAAAGTTGGATTGAAGGAATTTAGAATTCAGAATCTGGTCTAGTCTACAAGTACATAACAAGGACTCAACAACAATGCCATAGACCAGTACCTGACTGACCACAGACCTTTTTTTACGTTTTGTTTTGTTTTTTTCCTAGTGGCTTTATTTTGACACACAGGACCACAGACACAAGTGGGGTGGGCAGTGCTAGATCTGCAGAAAGGGGGAGGGCTCGGTCCAAGCCCCTCTCCCCCCTCACCGTGCAAGGTCCTGAGAAAACGCACAACCACGACTGGAGCCATGTGTGGTGTCCGGGAGCAGGCCGGGGTGGTGTGGACAGGAAGGAGTGGCAGAGAGAGAGAGAGTCCCAGAACAGGTCTTTGAGTTCCTAGAAAAGAAAAAGAACCAGTCCTTCCCAGGTTCTCCACTATTTCCTCATTAAAAATATTTAAACCAGCACATACTTACCAAATTGTAATTGAAAGTGGTACTTGACAATGTTTCTCCTAACATTTACTATATAAGCCTAATCATTTAATATCTCTACAAGTTGAGAAATATATATTTTTTGAGGTTCCCTGGGGACTGGACTGGAAAATTACGAAGTTAATTCTAGGTAGGTCAAAGTGACCCAACTTAGATTTTGACACTGAGGAAGCTCATGAAGATGCCAGAAGTTTTCTTAAAATACCTGATCATAACAGGATCAGTGGTCACTGTGAAAGGATAGTCATTCATTCAACCAGTAGTAATCAAAGACTTCAAAGGTAATATAGAAAGTTACACGGATATAAAAAGAAACTTTAACTCTTTTGAAACCAGTTTTTGTAAGGAGTCAAAAACCTAATGAAGACAATACAGAAAATTATCTTGATAAAACATAAAATTTTTGTTTCTTAGGCTAGTGACCAAGAATGTAAAGAAAAACCTCAGGCAGTGTGATTGCTTCTTCTTATGAGAAGCCTGTTAGCATAACCTAGAAGTTGAGCCTGATGAAAATGTACTTGAATTTATATCCAAAGGGATGAGTGCACCGTATCATAGAGAAGAGAGGAACTCCATCCAACTAGCACCTCAAGCAGGGGGAATACATGGCTCTTAGCAAAAGCCTGGGACATTTCCTGGTTACATGGAATGATTCAGACAGATCAAGAAACCAAGATACACTGGAGAAAAAAGTTGCTTTTCTAGGCCTTTCAGGACAAGCATTTCTGCATCAAGCCATAATAGTAGAGTTAGAGCTGGAGAAGAAAATTACAGGAGCTGATGAAAAAGTTGAAGGAGAGAGTTACCACTCTAGCCAAGCAAAAAGATAGACCTTCTCTGCCCAGGTATGGTGGCTCAGGCCTACAGTCCTAGCACTTTTGGAGGCTGAAGTCAGAGGATGTCTTGAAGTGAGGAGGTCAAGACCAGTATGAGCAAAGTGAGACCCTATTGCTACCAATTAAAAAAAAAAAAAGGAAAAATTAGCCTGTCATGGTCATGTGTGCCTGTAGTCCCGGCTACTTGGGAGGCTGGGGCAGGAGGATCACTGGAGCCCAGGAGTTTGATGTTGCAGTGAGCTATGATGATGCCACAGTTTGGGTGACAGAGCAAAACCTTGTCTTAAAAAGAAAAAAAAATGGAGAAAGGGATGAAGGCAA
Source organism: Perodicticus potto (assembly GCA_963574655.1). Lineage (NCBI taxonomy): Eukaryota > Metazoa > Chordata > Mammalia > Primates > Lorisidae > Perodicticus > Perodicticus potto. The sequence continues at coordinate 57,124 of CAUYRH010089583.1, forward strand.
TGTTGTTTGACTTACAAATCACAAGCAGTGAGATGTGAATCTGAGAAGCTTCAAGAGGAAGTTTGTACCTCAAGAAATGAAATTATTATTCCAAATGAAGGAGACAGTATTTCCAACCTAAAACTAGGGAAAGCAAATGGATCTCAGGAAGAAATGTAGCAAAAATGGAAACTGTAAAACAGGAACAAGCTGCAGTTTAGAAGATGGCTGTCAAAAAAACATTCCAGAATTAAAAATCTAAACCTCTTGTGGTTTTACTAAAAGCAGATCAATACGTCAAGAAAACCTTGTTGTTCTAATACAGGGGACTGAGCTTTTAGCTTTGTTTAGGTATATTTGTTATTATCAAACCTCAATCTTTATGAAGATGTACAGTTTCCTTCTATTTATAGCCAACTTGATCACAAAAAAACTTCCTTTTTATAAATTTGTCCTTTACAAAGGCTTTATGACTTACACAGACCTTCCACAATATGTTTTTAGTTTTATCATGTACCTCCTCTTTCTTTAATAACGAGTCATTTTACCTTGGACAAAAATTCACTACTTAAGCTTTTTTATCACACAAAATCATTCTTTTTTCTTTTCAACTTTTTTTTTTTTTTACCAAAAATACATCATCATACTTGTGACTTTCTTTATATCTCTTTTTTTTTTATTTGCTGATTACTTTCTATCTTGTTTCTATTTCTCTCCTAAATCTGTATTTTGAAATAACCTTTAATAACCTTTAAATTTAGATACAATTCTTTTTTCTCAATAAAGAGTATGTTTTATGCTTTTAAAAATAGTTTTTCTTATAACAGAACATTCTATTTTGGGGGCACATTTTATATATAGAAATATATACATATATACATACACATGTATATTATGTGTTTTATATATATACACGTGTATTATGTATTTTATATATATATGCATGTGTGTGTATATATATTTCTCTATATAAAATTTATATATATATATATATATATATATATGCATGTGTGTGTGTATCTATCTATCTATCTATCTATCTTAGAATTTTTAGCTCTCAGTAACCTTAAAACACCTTAGTAAACCTTTCACTAGAAGTGAAAATCTGGGGGGCAAGAAATTTTGAATTGTCTTGTCACAAACCAGTATTTTGTAGCTGAGAACTATTTTATAATTTTTAGAAACATTTCCTCATAACATAATTTTTAAATGTGTTTTAATAGACCCAAATATATTTGGTCTTTCTATAAAATTTAAGAAGTCAAGGAAAAACTTATATTTATGTTCAGCGATTTATGGTTAAGTATTTCATCTTATTTGGAAATGATCCACACATGAAGTATTGCCACTTAATTTAACATTGTAACTCTAAGATTTCACATTACATGACAAGTTCATTTATAAATTTTTATTCTATTTACATTTACCTTTATTTATTTTTAACAATTACATCTAGATTACTTATGAGAACTGACATATTAGACAAAGCTAGTCATCCTTTCAAGTTATTTTCCTGTTGATTATTTTTATAGCCTGTGAATATCAGGTGTTCACCCAAGTAAGAACCTTGGAGTGAAGTATTTGGGTATTTTCTCAATAACTCAGAAGATAATTTTTTTTAATCTAACATTAGTTTAATTTTCTCTAAACCAACATCAACTTTATCTTACCAAATAATTACATAAACAGAGAGCATTCTGGTTTGAGGTTGGGTTGTAGTTTTATGACCTTAAAACATCTAGCAGAGGCAAATATAATCCTATCTGATCATTTAACCCAGGCAAAAATATCTTCTGACAATTCCGAAGATATTTTTATTTTATCAAAAATTTAAAACTGATGGGCGGTGCCTGTGGCTCAAAGGAGTAGGGCGCCGACCCCATATGCTGGAGGTGGAGGGTTCAAACCCAGCCCCAGCCAACAACCGAAAAAAAAAAAATTTAAAACTGGGCGGCACCTGTGGCTCAGTGAGTAGGGTGCCAGCCCCATATACTAAGGGTGGCTGATTCAAACCTGGCCCTGGACGAACTGCAACAAAAAAATAGCTGGGCGTTGTGGCGGGCGCCTGTAGTCCCAGTTACTCAGGAGGCTGAGACAAGAGAATCGCCTAAGCCCAGGAGTTGGAGGTTGCTGTGAGCTGTGAAGCCACAGCACTCTAGCAAGGGTAACAAAGTGAGACTCTGTCTCTAAAAACAAATAAAAAAAATATTTAAAACTGGCTTATTTATTAAAGATTTACTTAGGTTACATGAATTAAAAGGCTTTTGGGTTGATTGCTTTATATTTTATACTAGTGCACATTTATTTCAGTCAATTTGAATAGAATTTCTTAAGGAATTTCTGGTTGACCATGCCTGATTTTTACCATGTAGACACAAGATACAACATGTGTAAATACATGTAAATACATACACACAAATAGAGATTTCATAGTTTTTATTTTAGATTTTAGAGTTTTAGTCATGAGACAGTAAAACATAGTAATCTAAAAATCACTGGCTTACAAAAGACAGGTGCATCTAAATTATATTTATGACAAAATGGAACCTGTTCACAAGGCTAAATTTTATTTTCCCTGAAAGGTAATCTAGTAAAGGTTGTGGACCAAAATTTTAGATAAGAGAATTTGATCTTTAAAAAAAAATTTCTTTTACCATTCTTCGTCCCATCCCTTTTTTGTTTCAAATGAGATTAGGGTTAAAAAATTCAAAAGTTTATGTTTTAGGTAGGGCTTGTTGTGACCTTGAATTTTTTAATAACCAATTTATGTTTTGTTTGCTGATTTGGTTTGCTGGAGTAGTCAATGAGGACTGGGAAGCATTTCAGCGGATTTTTTCCCTCAGCTTTTGATGGCCCTTGCAGTGGCCGAGAAGTTTTATGCTGGACAGAGGTGTGTTATATTCCTGCTCTGAGCTCAACATTTTGACTTGTTGATTGGAGAGCCTAACTCTGATAAATATTTATCTAATTTCAGAACATCAGTTCTTCAATTAACTATTCCATCACCCTAAGCAATCGTTAACCAGACAAATCTAAATTTGACTTACCAAAAGGTGTCTAGTTGGTTGCCATGGAGCTTTTGTAATTTGTAAAGCCGTTAATTTCAAAGCCTTTAAGACTTAAAAACCAGTCTTGGCTGGAATGCCACAAGCAATGAGTTTATCTCCACACCAGCAAAAAACTCAGCAATTCAAAGCAGGCAGAAAGGAAATAGAGAAAGAGAGAGAAATTAGAAGGCTCTAGATGTTAACTCTAGTTGATTGCAGTTTTAAAATTCAGTTCTAAGAAAAAAACAAGCTTGGGGAGTTCAAATGAGCCCCATATGGCCATTGATTTAAAAACATGTGTGAAGAAAAACCATAAAGCCAGCTGGAGTCCAAGAAAACTGGCATGCCTTGATGTTTGAAAATCCCATTCCATTTCTTATTAAGATCTCAAGAGCAAAGAAAATCCTATCATCCCTGTCAGGGAGTTTGGCCCAGAGTTTTAGATGGTGGCAATAGCCTTAGTGGCTTTTAATTGGCCATCTTGTGCCCATCATTTAGAATGTTTATTTTTTTTACCCTGGAAGATGTTCAGAAATAAGTAAGGGAAAAAAGAGCTAAATCATTTACAGATGCGTGTGACCAAACCAAAATGGAACCAAAATCAGAGTGCTAACAAAAATTTAACTCATTTCGGTTTGGTTACATGCATCTGTAAATGATTTGGCTCTTTTTTCCCTTACTTATTTCTGTATGCAGATCAGACAAAATATTATATGAGGTGCACAGAATCAGGAAGAATGTAAATTCTGTAGAAACCAGAGTACCCCAACCAGAACGTTATCCTTATACCAAAAAGGGCTTGTCCCCCACCCAAAACACCCCCCAAGCTTTTATATTCCCTTAAAAGAGGCAAGGTCCTTTATTTACCAAATCAGATGCTGACTAAAGTAAAAAATAACTCACCAAAGGAAGGAAGTCCAAGAATCTGAAAGGAAAACCACCAGGGCAGAAGAGGAGAGTGCAGAGTCAGCCACAGATTCGTTGAAGGTGAACCCATTGTGGATTGCCCTGGCACTGTCGTGTCAGCCTAACACTAACACTCAGAGAGGAAGAGTCTCTAAAAGAAAATGGTGTTTATTCAGGAGCAGGCACCACGAAGGGAATTTGCGTGGTCTGTACGCATTTAGGGATGTGAAGGAAGATAAAAGTTTTTAAAGGAAAAGTGAGGAGATTACATAATTGTTTTGAGATAATTATCCTTAGCTACAAAAATCGGTAACCAAGGTGGCACCAGTCAGAAGCTGGATGGCGAGTTGCTGGGCAGATGTTCTTGCAGAATGTTTGTGTGTGTGTAAGGTTGCAGTGGCCTTTGTGCAAGGTTGTGTTTTCTGAAGTCTTCTGTGATAGCTCTTGCTCTCAGGCATTGGTGCACGAGACCTTTCTGTTTACGGCATCTCCTGGCTCTGTTTGGCTGGGTTTTTAACACAGGTGACTCCATTTTCATTCTGATAACTTTCACAGCGTCTATCTATATATATCCACATCTCACTGCTCTGAGCCAAGCATGTTATAGGAGGAGATTAATTCATTTGGCTGCTATAATTAGCATCTTCCTCCTCTCCATTTTACGAATGAGGGAACTGAAGCAGAGAGAAGATGATTTAAGCCAAAGCAGCAGAGGGGGCAGCTCAGCTGCAGACCATGCCGCCTCGCGGGGGACCCGGATGCTTGGGTTTGTCCTTATTAAATGTGACATCGCAATGGTTTCCTGTGGGTACTATAGCAAATTCCACAAACTTGGTGACCCAAAACAGTCTAAATTTATTCTCATGCAGTTTTGGAGGTTAGAAGTTTAATTCAGTTTCACTGGGCTGAAATCAAGGTGTTGTCAGGGATTTCTTCTGCAGCCTCGAGGGGAGAATTTGTTTCTCTTCCTTTTTCAGCTTCTAGATGGCATCTGAATTCCGTGGCTCCTGGTGTCTCCCTGCCACCTCCAACAGTCCTTGTGTTATCACGTCCAGGTTTTCTGACTTCGACTCTCCAGTCTCCCACTTATAAGGACCCCTGTGAGTCCCTTGGACCCACCTGGATAGTCCAGGATTGCCGCTCCCTCCTGGATCCTTCCCTGTACAAATTGCTGAGTCCCTTTTGCCATGTAGGGCATCTATTCACAGTTTTCCAAGATTAGGACATGGACATTTTGAGGGACTGAATAATAATTTTTAGCCCATCACAGTTATTAGTGGAAATATCGAATATGTAAACATCTCTGTATTAGGAGGACTAGGACACTTGGAACTGGGTAAACATCCAACCTCACAAATAATTTAACTGATATTAAAGAGAAATCCTCTGAGACTATGCCACCTAATGACTGTCAAATTAATTGGGGAGATTGATGAAAGAGATTGATGGTATTCTTTATGTCAGATAATGCCTTAGATAGGGCCATGTATTTTAGAATGATATGTATTATGAGGTCTGACAGTTAAGTTCACAAACCCATCCTGGAAAAAGTGCTACGTACCTCATTGCTGAATATCACTATGGTCACCTTCGAAATATTCCCTCCAGAGAAAGAGTTCCAAATTGCTTGAAAGGGTGGACTAGACACTGATGCCGGAGCGTAGCTTCCCACAGGGTGTCCTGTGAAGGTGACTGTAGTGATATTCAGCAATGAGGTATGTAGCGCTTTTCCTACGATGAGTTCCCCAAATCAATTGTCTGACCTCTTATAATAATAACATGTTGTTTGTTGTTTTATAATATAGATTGTTTAGTTTATCTGGAAGGTGAAAGGGAATGCATTAAAAAACTGATTTGTATATTAATTTTTATTAATATATAGGTTGTTGAATGTTAGGAATATCCCCCCAGTAATAAACACTCAGGGGCTCATCTGGCAGAAGGGGAGAGAATTATAGAGGCACGTGGTCCTGCCCTAGTGCACTGGGTGTAAGTGGAAGGCTGCGGCTCTGTGCCTGGAGCCTCTCTCGGTTCCCATCCAATCTCTGGGCCCAATCCCTTAATCTTTCTCTCTGCCCTGTGTACCTTTTCTGCATCATTCCATAAACTCCTTTTATCTAGTTGACCCACGTAGTGATAGGAGCGGTCGAAACCAAGGGTGGGGGAGAAGGTTGTAAGTCACCAAATTGGCAGGACACTTGGTCCTGCGGATGGCTCCCCGCTCCTGGGGCCTGGCCGCTGTGATGACAGTGCACCACCTCTGTGGGGTGTGCTGGACGCGACACTGCTCTGTGAGGCTGGCCCAGCAGCTGCTGTGACAGTTTTTCATTTGCTCACTTATCTTAAACTCCCATTCCCTGGACTCTTCCCTTGCCCAAACTTTAGTCAGGTTCCTCTGAGCCCTGTTGTTGACTAGCCTGGTTCTTGGCACTGTCCTTGGCCTGCCAAGCCCAGTTCTGGCAAGAATCCTGCTAAGTCCGGTTAGTGACACCTTCGTCTCCTACCCCTTTGATATCTAATCAGATTCCTCTTAGTCATTTTCTGTCTGTTGACTCTTGCCTGTGGCTGAAACTCTCCTGTTGCCCTTGCTGTATTTGGAGTTAAGCTCAGGTTCACGCTCAGTTCTCTGCTGCAGTAGCTTGAAAAAAATCCGTCTTACCATTTTTAACAAGTGTCTGTTTCAATTTCTCTTTAACGTCTTGGTTTATGAGAGTGTTTTTCAGTTCCTAGGAATCCAAAAAGTACCTTTAAAAAAGACAGATGTGCTCTATTATACTAGGATTTCAACATATTGAATGTTTTATGAGACATGTTGTTTTCTAAGGTATCAAAACATGATTTTTCATTAATCCTCACAGTCACATCTCTTTCTGTAAAAACTTATGTTATGACATATAAATTAAAAAATATTATTTGATTTTTTAAAACTCAGTTTACATACCATAGTTCACATGCTTATCAATCACATTAAATGTTCTCACCACAAAAAAATAAAAACAAAACCAAAAAACACTAAGAGGCACAAGGAAACTTTTGGAGGTGATGGGTAAGTTTATTACCTTATTGCACTGATGATTTCGCAGGTGTATGCATATGTCCGGACTCCTTAAATTGTATACACTAAATATGTGCAGTTTGTTTTGTCCTTAAATTATACCTCAATGAAGCTATTAATAGTAAAAAACTCAAAAAAGTATCTGTACACATTGATACCTGCTTTGGATTGAAAGAAAAGCATAAAGTGATACAAATAAAATAATATAAACAGATAATAAAAGTTTGAGGTCTATATAGAGGAGTGCCAGGGTTGGGAGAGAATCAATCAGGGCATCCTTCTGGGAGGAGGTAAATGTGAGTCAGGTGATGAAGGGGTTGAGAATCAAGGATCATTAGAAAGAATGGGAGAAGCATCTCATAGAAGGGCTCACATGGAGGGGCTCAGAGTGAAGATGGGGTCACTTTGTCCATGAGTTTTGAATAAGTTGCTTTTCCAGTCTCTGAGTTTCCTTGTCTGGAAAATGAGAATGGTAGTACACACTTACCTTTAAAAAAAAAAAACCCACAAAAAACCTGTTCTGTTCTTCTCACCTCAGTTTCCTCATCTGGAAATTGGGTAGAGTGGTACTTTTATCTTAAAAAGATGATTTCTATATCATTAACTATATACTATGGAAAAGAAGTAGAAAGTTGTCCAGGGAGGGAGGAATGGAAAAACCTACTCAGCACAGAAGCTTCTTTTCCCCTTTCTTGATTGAAAGAAACTAGGCCTAGGGGCACCAATTTCCAATTTCTTCCATTCCTTGAAGGCTGGGGAAAGGGTGGAGGGTTCTGAGGCTTTTGGCATACAGAAGAAGGCGTGGGGATTTATTTCTGGGGTTTCTCACATCTTGTGGCTCTACGTCCATCCAACCCCAGACACCAAAAGATGATGCCAAAAAGACCCCATGGAAGCGGGCACCTGTGGCACCAATGTGCTGAGCAGTGAGGCCATGTGGATGAGGAAGAGAGTGCAATGTGTGGGGGATAGCAGCTGGAGACGGGCCGTGATGGGAGACATGGAGGACTCCCCGAGGGAGGTGAAAATGGAGGCCTCCTCATCAAGCTATCAGGATGCAGCTGGCTGCGCCTTGGCCAGCGCCTTACAAGGGTTCCCCTGCACTGATGCAGAAAGAGAGACCCAGTCAAGTTGTGTAGGCTTGTTTGCAACTCCTCAACTTTGCTGTTATATCATGAAAGCAGCCATTGAAATAAAGAAATGAATCGATGTGACTCTTCCAATAAAATTTTATTTACAAAAACAGTTAAATGATGGGCCAGATTTTACACATGAGCCATGGTTTGCCAACTCAGAGTAGGAATTTGGAAAAAAGGGTGCTAATTGTGGCCACACTTCAACAGGATGATGTGGACCCACCAGTGCCTAGAGCAGTGGTTCTCAGCCTTCCTAATGCCGTGGACCCTTTAATACAGTTCCTCATGTTGTGGTGACCCCAACCATAAAATTTATTTATTGCTACTTCATAACTGTAATTTTGCTACTGTTATGAATCGTAATGTAAATATCTGATATGCAGGATGTATTTTCATTGTTACAAAGGGGTCGCGACCCACAGGTTGAGAACCGCTGGCCTAGAGGTTCACCCCTCCAGTGTTGGGGTTCACAGATAGTGCACCCCCTTGCGTTCATTGTATCCCAGTCAGGGCAGCTCAGTTTCTCTTTGCTCTGCTTTTGGCATTTGCTCTTGATTAATTTTGCTAACTATTGATGGCACTATAAAAGCATAATTTTTTTTTTTTTTTGCAGTTTTTGACTGGGGCTGGGTTTGAACTCACCACCTCCAGCATATAGGGCTGGTGCTCTACTCCACAGGTGCCGCCCCTAAAAGAATAATTTTGGAAGGAGTATAAGGTTTAATATATTTCTATTAAAACATTGTATTAGAACATCCTTTAACTATAATTTTTCTGTTAGTGTTGTCTGCATTTCTAATAGATTTGCTTATTTTATTTATAGCTGGTATATACTCATAATGGATAGTTTTTATAAAAATAAAATGGTCATTTGGTCCAAATCTTTAATGCTGTTGTCTTTAATTCTACTATGTATGACATAATTTTGAAGTGGCCATTCCTTTTCTGAATGTGTGCTGCATCTTTATCTAGTCTTAAAAATCAAATTAATAGAAAGAAAATTATGAAAAGAAAAATAGGAAGGGTTAGTAGTTTATAATGAAATTAAAAAATGTCAAATTTTTAAAAGTGTTCAGCTTCACTATCGTTAAAGATTTGAAAATCAAACTTGTAAGGACATAATACTGACTTACCATTTCTCATCTATCTTGAAGGCAAAGACGAAACAAAATTGCACCAAATTTCTCAGGGTAACCTAGGGAATGGATTTTTTTCTAATAAATTATTGAAATAAATAAACAGATCTATATGAGGATTTGTATGCAGGGGTAATCATTATAGTGTTACTTATAACAGTAAAAAATTAGAATAAATTAAAAAAATGGGCTGAATAAAGGCCTGTGTAATCAATATGATATACAACCATTAAATCACACTTTGAAGAATATTTAGTAACATTGGAACATTTTCGTTATATCTTTTTAGCGAAGAGCAAAGACACATATACAGGTATATAGATGTGCATGTGTGTATTTTTTCTTTTTCTTTCTTTTTTTTATTTAGATTTTTTTTTTTATTAAATCATAGCTGTGTACATTAGTGCAATCAAGGGGTACAATGTACTGGTTTCATATCCAATCTGAAATGTTTTCATCGAACTGTTTAACATAGCCTTCATGGCATTTTCTTAGTTATTGTATGAAGAGATTTATATTCTGCCTTTAGTAAGTTTTGCTTGTACCCTTCTAAGATGCACCTTTGGTGTGGCCCCACCAATTACCCTCCCTCTACCCCAACCTCCCCCCTTCCCTCCCTTCCCATATTCTTGTGCTATAGTTGGGTTATAGCCTTTATATGAAATCTTCAAATTATCTTCATAGTAGGGCTGAGTACATTGGATACTTTTTCTTCTATTCTTGAGATACTTTAGTATCAGTATATAGTTGGGTTATAGCCTTTATATGAAACCTTTAAATTAGCTTCATAGTAGGGGTGAGTACATTGGTTACTTTTTCTTCCATTCTTGAGATACTTTGCTAAGAAGAATATGTTCCAGCTCCATCCATGTAAACATGAAAGAGATAAAGTCTCCATCTTTCTTTAAGGCTCCATAGTATTCCATGGTATACATGTACCACAATTTATTAATCCATTCGTGGGTCGATGAGCACTTGGGCTTCTTCCATGACTTAGCAATTATGAATTGGGCTGCAATAAACATTCTGGTACAGATGTCTTTGTTATAATGTGATTTTTGGTCTTCTGGGTATATACCTAGTAAAGGATTTTTTTTTTTTTTTTGAGACAGAGCCTCAAGCTGTCACCCTGGATAGAGTGCTGTGGCATTACAACTCACAGCAACCTCCAATTCCTGGCCTCAAGCGAGTCTCCTGCCTCTGCCTCCCAAGTAGCTGGGACTACAGGTGCCCACCACAACGCCCAGCCATTTTTTGGTTGCAGCCGTCATTGTTGTTTGGTGGGCCCGGGCTGGATTTGAACCCACCAGCCCAGTGGCTGGCGCCTTAGCCCGTTGAGCCACAGGTGCTGAGCCCCTAGTAAAGGAATTATAGGATCGAATGGCAAGTCTATTTTTAGCTCTCTAAATACTCTCCAAACATCCTTCCAAAAGGAATATATTAGTGTGCATTCCCACCAGCAGTGTAGAAATATTCCCTTTTCTCCACATCCATGCCAACATCTCTGGTTTTGGGATTTTGTCATGTGGGCTAATCTTACTGGAGTTAGATGATATCTCAAAGTAGTTTTGATTTGCATTTCTACTGTATTTCTCAGAGCTTTGAGGGCTGCAACTTCTTGTCTCAATGTGTCAAAATGTTTGGTCATTTTGTCTTTGAATTGGTTGAATTTTTGAGATGTCTTTTGGGTCATCTTTTGGATTGCTGCTTGAAATTCTAATTCCATCTTTTCCTCCATTCCACTGATCTTATTTGCTATCCACACTCTGAATTTGATTTCTGACATCTCAGCCATTTGCTTATGCAAGGGATCTTGTGCTGTATGTACCTTGTCGTTCCTTGGGGGAATTGATCTACTCTGATTATTCATATTGCCAGAGTTTTTCTGTTGATTCCACCTCATGATTATTTTTCACTGTTGCCTGTGACCATCCTCAGAGTTGGGGAGGTGTCTCTCCCAGATCAGACCCCGTCAGGATCACTCTGTCGTTGCTGGATCTTTGTAGGGATTGACCCTGTGTATCTCCTCTGGGACTGCCCCACCCAGGGAGTTCTGGCTGTGGGAGTAGCTCCAGAGTGTGGCACGCCCGGATCAAGCAGCAGGGTGTGGAATGGTGGTTTGGGGAGTGCCCAGCACCTGGTGGCCTTTCCAAAAGGAGCCCCCGCCTCCAGTAGTCTCTGGCTGTGAGGAGGGCTCTGGAGAGAGGGCACAGGTCACGCTGCCTCCTGAGTCCCTGGCCCGATGGGCAGGCTGGTGGGGGAGGACGCGTGTTGTGTGGCTCTCAGAGTTCCTGGCCCGGGCAGGCAGGCGGAGTCCCTGGCCAGTGTGGGTGGCAGGTGGAGGCCTGGCATTGGGGTCCCGGTGGAGTCCCTGGACATGGCAGGCGGCAGGCTGAGGCCCAGCGGAGCACAGATAGGAGCCGCGCAGGAGTCCTGGCAGAGTTCCTGGGTGCGGCTGGCAGTGGGCCAATGGAGGCCGAGCGGGGGTCCCTGTGGAGTTCCTGGCCACTGTGGACCGTGGGCCGAGGCCTGGTGGGGCATGGGTTGGAGCCGGACCGGGTTCCCGGCAGAGTTCCTGGCCCCAGTGGGTGGTGAGCTCTGCTGGGTGGGAGTGGAGCCCCATGGTTTCGGGCAGAGTACCTGTCCTGGGGGCTGGTGGGGCTTGGTGTGCCCCGAGTCTCTTACCTGGTGGGTTGCCTGGTAACCAGATAGGGAGGGTGGGTGCTGCTCAAGTCCTCTTCCCTCAATTTCAGCAGAGGTCAGGCTTCTGGTGTGTCAGGGAAGGGGGGGAAGGGTGTCCTGGTAGTTCAGAATGGCGGAAAACTTTAGTTCAGTTTTTCTGCCTGGAGCTTGGTTTCTTGGAGTTGCGGCTTGCCTCAGCAGAGGTGACCTGCAGTTATCAGTTCTCTCTCCTGGCTGGGCTCCCAAGCTTCAGCTCAACTGGGCAGTTTCTGGAGGTTATCTTTTCTTTTGGACAGGAGTGTGTGTCGGAAGCGGCTTCCAGTCGACCATCTTGCCCCTCCATGTGCATATTTTTTCCAAGAAAATGGAAACTAAGGTATTCCTCCTAGACTGGAAGAATTTATCTTCATAGTGCTCTGATTATGGTGATTTTAATTTTTGAATGTTTTCCACAATATACTATTTTTTTTTTTGCAGTTTTTTTTGGCCAGGGCTGGGTTTGAACCCACCACCACTGGCACATGGGGCGGGCACCCTACTCCTTTGAGCCACAGGCGCCACCCAAGATATACTACTTTTATAATAAAAACCATCAAAAATGGTATTTAAAAAATGCTAGTATTAGTATTGTTTAAAAGAGGTTAAGGATCTTAAAATAGAGAATGACATTACATTTTAAATAAAGGAAAATGATCAAAATTAACTCAAAGTATCAGATGTCAAAGTGAACAAAATTATCTCAAAGCAAATATCCTGTGTAACTATCACTATTGGGATTACCACATGGGTCTGTTTGCAGGTTCTTCTTCTTTAGAGATTGATAACTTTTTTTGCCTCTTCATTGTGCTGTCTTCTGTGCAATAAGATGCATTTTATTAAAATTTTATTATTTAGCTTGGTTCATATGATATATATAGACAAAGTTTCTAAATTGGAAAATTTGAAAAGGAAACTATTGGAACATAGGATAAATTCCTTATGGCTTAGAATTGTAAAAGAGAAAACTTTGACTTCTTTTTTCTTTAAAGCATACACTAATTTCCCCACCATTCTGTCTTCTTTGTAAATATGATACGGTTAATGTAAATTATTAATGACCTTTGATGTACTCGTGAGACGTGAGTCTGTTTCGTATTTCCTTAGCCCTTTAGGCAATTGTTATGGATGAGTTCTCTGTTCAGCCACTGGATGGCAGCTAACCTCCACTAGTAATCAGCTGTTTGCAGAATCTCTTTCCCTGGCACAGACTGTGCTTCATTTAACTTACTGCGCTTGAAAGTAAAAAAAAAAAAAAAAAAAAAAGAAACCCAACATGTACTATCTCTGGATTAATCTCATTTTATTAACCTCCAAACAAAAGATTTTATAGGGCGTGAGATTGAACTGCTGTAAATCTTGTAACTGGCATTCTGAAGATTTCTTCTTAAAAAGAAAAGAAAAAAGCCGGATAAACCTAAGCCTGTCAATTGCAGTTGCTGTGCCCTTTTCACGTGTCTATAGATCTTTTATTAATGGTAGAACTTTAACAATTTGACATTCCCACACTACAAATAATATCTCAACAACAATTCCCTGTAAGGAAAATATTTGTAAACCTAAGCTGATGGCTCTGAGCCATGGTAACTTCACACTCAAGTATATTGAAACTCACACTTATGAATAATTCAGCTCACAAAATTCCAGTTCACAATTCTATCTCATTTGATAGTCGCTCAATAAAATGATAATAAAAAGGAGCAACTGCTTGTATATTTTGATACAAGAAAAAATGGGGGAGTTGATCATGCCATAAACCTCATGCTTCAGTCCGGGCTAATAGAGAAAAGTCAAAATGCAGAATAATAAGGTGTTTATATCCCTTATTTAACAAGGGCCACAAACAGGAAAAGTGACACTCATAGGAGAGGCTACAATTTGCCTTTGACACTTATCAATTCTTCTACCACACATCCCTAAACACCATTCACTATCTATAGCAGCAAATTAAAAAGGAAAAATGACAATAAAAAGAATGAGAAGAACAATGGCATGTAAAAGGATGAAGAACAATGGCATGTAAGTGGATAAGAAAGTATAGGTATTACTTAGTGAAAAGAAAGAGTTGTGGTTTATTACTAGACACAGTCCAGGTGAGCTTTAAAAAATTACCATTCAATATATTTTTAATGGGCACCTATTATATGTCAGATGCTGTGCTAATCACAGTATTCCAATTTTTGTTTTAAGAAAATCCTAGCATAGATTACATTCTAAAATGTAATCATTATCCATTTTGAAGACTATTTGAATCAAGGAATGAACAATAGAATTTAGGAGACGGGAGCTCTGAGATTCAGGAAAACTCCATAGAAGAAGGGACAAGGGAACAGATTCTTGGCATATGAAAGGGACAGTGACTTTCACAGAGGAGGGAAGAGTGTTTCAGACATTGTGATAGTGCATTTAGGAGGTGACACATACACCCCCCCCGCCCCCCGCCCCCCCACCGGTCAGTGTGGATGACTGTAGGGTGGGTCAGGATGGGGTTTGCAGGAAAGTGCAGGAAACGCTTAAAGTTTTTTTCCTCCTTCATCTTTGCACACCCTTAGCAAGGATCAGGTCTTGCTTTTTCCTATATAATAGAATGAAATTTTAGTATGAGAGTTTTAAGTTGATTTCAATAAGGTTTAATCTCTGCAAGAGTTGAATAGAACTAATTAGAGAAAAACTCTAAGTAGACTGCTTACCATTTTGGAAACTTCCTACAGAACAAACTTTTGTGATTTAAAAATGTTTTCCCTTTCATTAATTTTTTTTTTTTTTTTTAAAGAGAGAGATGTAATTCCCAAATGGGGAAAATGGTTTGGAGAAAAATTGCCTTCATCGTGGTTCTTTTAGTCATAATTGCCTCACATTTTCTCCTAGGAGACTACTGTGTTCAGCTTTGTGTACTTCCTGGATTAGAAAAGCAATAGATTTTCTCCTGTCGCTTTATATCACTCCATGAGTTAACCCCTTCAATTTTTGTCTTTTCTTTGCTTTGTATTATCACGTCATGAGTCAGACACATCCTGTTTTCTTCCTTTTGTTGTTTGACAGTGAAAACGGCACCTAGGAAGCCGTGTTTTCTCCATCTGCCTTGATCTTCCTGATTTGTTTCACAGTGCTACTCAGAATGGTAGCAAATCAGTGATCATATGAGAGAAAGCAGACGAGGTTAGGTTGAGAGATGATTTCTTTTAGGCTTTAAGGTCAAAAAGGAGGGAGCCAGAAAGCAGATGGAGAGATTAAGGGAGAACAAGGCAGAAAAGACCCAGACGTAGAAGCAGGAAAGAACAACAAGGAGATATTATTGTCTTTCCAGAATTTTCTGTTGGAATAGATTCAAATATTAACCCTCTATTTTGGGAAAGGTGGGAAAAGAAAATGCAAAATCAGAGAGGAACTACTTTAGCCTGGCCCAGCAGTGGGGAAACTTGTCATTTTGGGAGGCCATATTAATTTAGCTATAGTCAAGTTCAAGAAACTTCAATGAAGTATACTTTTTCATAAACATCTAGCAACTATGTAGTTAGCAAAATTGAAAAAAATGACAACTATTTGTTAATTTTAAAGTTAACCTTTTATTGACTTGACTAATTTGAGGCTGAATGTATCAGAGAAGTACAATAAATACATACTGGTTGCCTTTGGTGGGATTAATAAACTGTTAAAGAGTTTTCTTAAAATGTGTAACATTTTTTCTTAAATCACACCTAAAATATGGAATTAATTTTTTTACCACCTAGAAAGGGAGTTACATCCCCAGGTTTGATCATTAGGGCCCTTCTTTGCTGTTTTTGATGATATAATAGTTGAAGATTAAAACAATCCAAAGAAAGTTCAGATTTATTTCATGTAGAACACTCCATCACCATGTAAGGGCTACGTTTTCGAAATTTTTGCCTTATCCTGGCCTTCATGTTTTTATACCTAGGTACATTTATGTCCCCAACTTGCAATTTACTTCGGTCAATGAAAATTGATTAATGTCGTTAATTATGCCATTTGCTTTGAATGCGCAAACCTGCCTGGGGGCTCCATTTGAACATAAGACCCAGTGTTAACTGTTTCCAGTGAAAGAGTTAACAACAAATGCAAAATCCAGAAGGTGGCAATTCTTTAAGAAGCAGGAACTAGATAATTGTATTAGAAAGCAATTCTAAATGCTAAATGTACTTATGATCGGAAATGTATGTTTATATGCATTTTAATTGGCTGTCTTTTCACCCTTGCAGTGTTAGGAGTTGTGATGCTGGTTTTGGTAAGGAACATCGAAACTCATGCTCAAAGAAGCCCTGAAGGAGCATTTGGTCTGTACAGAGTTTGTATAGTTTAGTTTTATTTAGTTTCATGTAGCGCATTTAGTAAAATGATCTTATTCTTTCTGTGTGTGGAAAATGGAGTTTATGTTTGATCTCTGAAATACTATCTTAGCATCTTTTCCATTGAAAGAAATAGCAAACTTCCATTGAAGTTTGTCTTGGAACATCTGTAGTTAGTAATGACGTTTTCTACAAGTTATGTTATGGGCCTCTGAGAAATGGAAATATAGAAAACACCAGTGGGGGCGGTGCCTGTGACTCAAGGAGTAGGGCATCAGCTCCATATACCGGAAGTGGCAGGTTCAAATCTGTTCCTGGCCAAAAATGACAGAAAAAAAAAGAAAGAAAACACCAGTGGCTAAAACAATTGGGAGTGGGGTGGTGCCTGTGGCTCAAGGAGTAAGGTGCTAGCCCCATATACCAGAGGTGGTGGGTTCAAACCTGGCCCTGGCCAAAAACTGCAGGAAAAAAAAAAAAGAAAAAAATTGGGAGTGGTGGCTAATACATGTAATCACAGCACTCTGGGAGGCTGAGGCAGGTGGACTGCCTGAGGTCACAGGTTTGAGACAGGCATAAGCCCGAGTGAGACCCCATGTCTAAAAATAGCAGGTCACTGTGGTGGGCGCCTATAGTCCCAGCTATTTGGAAGGCTGAGGCAAGAGAATTGCTTTAGGCCAAGAGTTTGAGGTTGCTGTGAGCTGTGTCACTACAGCACTTACCAAAGGTGCAAAGTGAGACTGTCTCAAAAAAAAAAAAAGAAAAGAAGGAAATCGGGTGATGTCTGTCTTCCTTGGCAATATACATTTTGTTTTCTCGACAGTGAAGTAACTCTGATATAATCTGTAATAATAGGTAGTTTGGGGTTTAAAGATCTACTTAGCTCTTGGGTGAGGGTATGAATGGGCTGCTGTACCTTTATTTAATGATCAGTTTGAAGACCTAGCAATGCAGTGTGACCAGGGCAGATCGATCCCTGGCCTCTGAGCCTGCAGCGATGTTGGCAGAGGCTGAGGTTGTCAAAAGCACAAGTCCCTGTGCCTCCCCTTGTGCTCGGATCTGCCCCCACCCTCTCTGTCCCTGAGCTGATCAAATCATTCTTTTTTTGGCTGGAAACATCTTCCTTTGATGTCTCCCTGAGCCTATTCTTAAGCTTTTCAAAGAGAGACAAAATCTTCTTTGCAGAAATTGGTGCTTGATTTCAGAAACATGGATTGCTATCTCTGATCACATTCTTGTAATCAAAAGTTTGCTGCCTCTCAAGTCATCAAGGCATCCCATTTTAGTTTCAGCCCTTTGGTGTGGGCGTGAGTGCTAACCTTTGGAGCTTATGAATATGTCTTGCTTATTTTCAGGGTTTTTTAAATTTATGACCAAAACTGTGGTAAAATAAGAGTTTGCAAAGGCAAGTTGTCACGGGGTGGGAAGTTGTTTTATGATGGCAGGGAATTAACATGCTTCTGGTAGGATGATATTAGAGGGCTGCCGTTATTCTTTGTTGCTTTTAGATATCTTTTGAGTGAACCAGCTGACAATTTCTAAAATTCGGATTTTATTTTACACTGAGCGACATTTTATTCACTTTCCTTGTTAAATCTTTCTATGGGCAAGGAACATGCTTTCGAGGTTACCATTTCATGATAGCACAAAAGAAAAGCAAAGGACTCAGGGCAGGGTAGAATGAGAATTTTTTTGTTTGTCAGGGAAGCTAACTTTCTCTTTCTTTTTCTGTTAAAAACTAACACAACTGTGATAACAGCAAAGATAATCCCTGAAATCATCCTGCAGTGAAACGAGCGTCCTCAGCCTTTGTGTGCATAGCAGTCGTGGTGGGTTCCTGCAGGGTCACGACCCAGGGGGAGCAGATGCCCATAGGCCGAGGACGTCTCAGCATCATTCTCTGTTCCTTTACGTCCTCAAAAGCAGAGACCAGACCTTGTAGGGGCAGCGACTTATGTAGTGAAATACATTTTCTCTCTAAATAAATACATGAAAAGCTACATCAGAACCTACAGAAAAGAGACTATGAGTTGAAGTCTTTATTACTTCATATTTAGGAAAAGAATTTCACTTTGGTGCCTTAGCGTGTGCATATGTGAATTGGAACAATATCCGCTACAAGGTGTGAAGATAAGGACCATCAGCTCCTTCTGCTTTCAGAAGACAAGAATTCTCTCATTAGTAAGGGGCTCTCTTCCTATCTCTCATTATTCGTATCATATGTTTGCTTGGACTATGAATTTATGAAAGTGTAAGTAATTAAGGTGTGGGGTCATTTCCAAGTGATAGGTTGTTCTTTAGATTATACTGTACACAAGGTTTTAATCAGAGAAGTATTATTTTTCCAAGTTAGGTATGATGTAATTCTGAAATTTTGGTTCTAAACAAGGAACAACTAGAATAACCAAGCAAGGCAGTGTGATCTGTAGAGTTTCGACATGAAACATTATAACCATGCTAAGCATCCTGAGAACAGGATGCCAGGAAGACCGTCTATATTACCCTCAAAGAGTCTGTTTATTTTGCACCTAAAATTTAATTTGTATATCTTCATTCAGAATGTCTGAGCTTTGTGTGGTTAGGTTTGAGAGAAGAAGTTTATAAAGTGCTACAGCTTTATATACAAAGAATATGATATGAAAAAAGGACGATGTTCTAGGGAGCATCACTTGTTCAAGACAGAGGAATATAGAATGGAAAAAAAATTTTCTGTGGAGAAAGCAACATTATCATAGGTATAACAGCACTGCCGTGTCACAGTGATTAACCTCATTATGGATGCTTCAATGATGTCATATTTCCCCCAATGTTTTGTATGCCATGGTATAAGACAATACATATAGCATTCATACTAAAATAATAGTACAATTACTATATGTGTGCAGTATGCTTGTGATTGAAGGTCACTCTCTTAGCCCATGCATTCTTCTTGGAGCTGGAAGGTGCCTGCAGGATCAATGAGCCTATCTCATGATATTCATGGGGAGAACGGGGCCAATGTGCTGCAGGTGTGTGGCAGAGGCCATGCAGCCAACCTGTATGTGCTGAAGTCAGTGCATCTCCCACGGCCCATCACCTCTGCTCCAGGTTCCTTCAGAAGTCACGTGCTCTGTCTCGGTTTGCTTCACTCTAAATGCATCAGTTTTCTGTATTCTCCTCTTGGATTTCTTCTTCTTTTCTCCCTTCCTCTCTTTTGAATTTTGAAAGATAAGGCTTCTCGAAGACTTTTGCATCTTTTTTTATTACCTTTTTTTTGCACAATTTCAACTTATGAAAATGGCGGCAAAACCAACAAACCCTACCACTTCATTTGACACTGTTAGAATCATTATTTTCTTTTGGGAGTGCAGCGCAAATGATTATGGCATCAATATGGTATTTTTGGTTCCTTTATTTCCTTTTTATTATGGACTTTTTCTTTTTTATTATGAGTTTTTTATTATGATATAAAAAAGAAAAGGTACCTCATTTATAATTCTACCCATCTTCATATTTTCAAGATGGAAAGGTCAAAGGAAAAGTATAGAATCAGATTTCTGTTTACATTGTTTTAGTTATTGAGTCTCAGAAGGGTACATTTTCTCTCAATTCCTTCATTTCTACTTGAGTTATGATTCTTCGTCTAAGCTGTGAAACAGAATCATCTTTGACAACTCCTTTCCTCTACTACCAGCTGTCCAATTCCAACTTTCTTTCTTTTCTTTATTTTTTCTCTTTCTCTTTCCTTCCTTCCTTCCTTCCTTCTTTCTCTCTCTCTCTCTTTTTTTCTTTCTTTCCTCCTCCTTCTCTCCCTCTCTCCTTCCCTCCCTCCCTTCAAATTTTTTTTCTATCTATTCCTTCCCATTCAACCAGGGTTTCTATGTAAGAGTAGCAAAATGTTGGATGGGGACAGTGGAACCTGCCTCATTTACATGTTAACATGTTTGTTCATTTGGGAGTGGCTTGGGTGACCACAACTTCCACCTGCTGTTGAATCCTTTATTTTTTCATGTCCAGCATCCTCTTTAATCTTTCTCTGCTTCAGTCCTTCCTACATACAACTACCAGTATAATCTCCCTACACAAGACTTTCCTTAGTTTATTCTTTAATGACAGCCCTTTATACCCAAGGCAAGGGGCTGCTACCTTGGGTTTACACCCATTGTTCAATGTCAACATATCTTTCAGAGATTAACTACTCATTTTCCCTTACAACTGAAGCACAGGAGGCTCTCTTGAATCTCAACCTCTGTGATGTTTACCCTTCCTTTTCTTATTTACTCATTTAAATCTTACCCTTCTTCAAGGCTTACCTTAAATTCTGCCTTCTTGAGTAACAACAGAGTGATTCTGCCAGGGTCTGATCTGGGAGAGACACCTCCCCAACTCTGAGGACAGTCATAGGCAACAGTGAAAAATAATCATGAGGTGGAATCAACAGAAAAACTCTGGCAATATGAATAATCAGAGTAGATCAACCCCCCCCAAGGAACGACAAGGTAGATACAGCACAAGATCCCTTGCATAAGCAAATGGCTGAGATGTCAGAAGTTGAATTCAGAGTCTGGATAGCAACTAAGATCAGCAGAGTGGAGGAAAATATGGAATTAGAATTTCAAGCAGCAATCCAAAAGATGACCCAAAAGATGTCTCGAGAACTGAACAAATTCAAAGACAATATGACCAAAGATTTTGACACATTGAGACAAGAAGTTGTAGCCCTCAAAATCTGAGAAATACAATAGAATCCCTCAGTAACAAAATGGAGCAAGCAGAAGAAAGGATTTCTGACATGGAAGACAAAGCTTTTGAACGATCCCAAACTTCCAAAGTAGAAGATAAATGGAAGGCAAAAATGGATCAT
>CAUYRH010089584.1:0-19797 GCA_963574655.1 Perodicticus potto
TGATGCTACGGCACTCTATCCAGGGTGACAGCTTGAGGCTCTGTCTCAAAAAAAAAAAAAAAAACAAATAAATTCAAATGTATGCATTTAAATTCCCATGATATAAATACATACAAGATATAATCCCACTGGATTTGTTTCCTGTTCTGTCCCTTCAGCTAAGATATGGGATATGAACCATCTTTATACAGGGTGTCCCAAAGGTTGCCATAAATAGGAAAAATTAACAAACTCGTATTATATTTTATATTTTTAATGTATTTATATTTACATATCAACACATAGGGAATTATTTTGTAGAATTTTCTAATGAATATTTTGTAAGTAAAGGTACATTTAGCTACAATTTCCCATTTTCCCTATGTATGTATGTATGGTAAACTTTAGGATAGTCTGTATACTTCACGTGGATTCTAGACACATGTTGCTATTATAAGATAACTTTAGGGAAGTGGACCAGCTTGGTCTAGTCCTAGCTTTAAAATAAAGGGTTCAACAGTACTTAGGGGTAGGCCCTTTACTTTTCTTGATCCTTCATGCTAAGTCTAAACCATTACAACTCCATCCTTGGTCCTCCAAGACTCCTCTATAAATTTTATAGTCAAGCTTCCACATTGGGCCAATCGTTTGCAGCTTGAAAACAGCTTGAAAAACCAGATTTCAAGTTTTAGATGACTTCAACACCCTTGTGGACAACCCTACTACTGACCTTCACCAGACACTTTCATTTATGGTCAGGGGGATGGACACTGGACCAGATCATCTTCAGAGAACCCCTCAAACACAATCAAAGCCCAGGATCTTATACTTTTTGTCTTCCTCTCTCTTTTTTTTTTTTTAGAAACAGAGTCTCATTTTATCGCCCTTGGTAGAGTGCTGAGGCGTCACAGCTCACAGCAACCTCCAACTCCTGGGCTTAGGTGATTCTCTTGCCTCAGCCTTCCAAGTAGCTGGGACTACAGGCGCCTGCCACAGTGCCTGGCTATTTTTGTTGTTGTTGCAGTTTGGCCAGGGTCCCAACCCACCACCCTTCGTGTATGGGGCTGGCGTCCTACCCACTGAGCCACAGGTGCTGCCCGATGATTTTTTTGTTGTTGTTGTTGAGACAGAGTCTCATTATGTTGCCCTCGGTAGCGTGTCCTCACATCACAGCTCACAGCAACCTCCAACTCTGGGGCTTAAGTGATTTCTTGCTCAGCCTCCCAAGTAGCTGGGACTACAGGCACCAACCACAATGCCTGGCTATTTTTTGGTTGCAATTGTTTAGCTGGTCCGGGCCAGGTTTGAACCTGCCACCTTTGGGGTATGTGGCTGGCACCGTAACCACTGTGCTACGGTTTCTGAGCCGATTTTTTCTTATTCCTCTATTTCAGCTGAGATCTCTGTCCTGAACTTTTGTTCTTTCCATCTGACTTCTAGATTTTCCATGGCCAACCTACAGGCAGCTTGCATGCCCCACATGGAAGTTTTATGTTTTGTTTTGCTTTTTTGAGACAGTCTCTCTTGTGCTGCCCCAAGCTAGAGTACACTGGTGTCTCAGCTCACAGCAATTTCAACCTCCTGGGCTCGAATGATCCTTTTACCTCAGCCTCCCAAGTAGCTTCGACTACAGGTGTGAGCCACCACACCCGGCTAGGTTTTTTTTTTTTTTTTTCCTTTCTTTCTATTTTTAGTAGAGACAGAGTCTCCCTCTTCCTCAGGCTGGTCTGCAACTCCTGAGCTCAAGCACTCTACCCGCCCAACGTCGAACTTTTCTCAAAATCCACTCCTAGCACCGTCCACTAAATACCTGTAGTTTTTCTTCCCTGAAACCTGGATGTCATCCTTAACCCCTTCCTTTCCCTACGTAAGATGTTTCAGATTCTCTCTCCTTAATATCGTTTGTATTGTCTTCATTTCTGGAACATCAACATTGCTACCATGGTCGAGGTCACCCACCTCTTAGTGTATTTCAACTACAGCTTTCTAACGGTGCCCTCTAGGTCACTCTCCACGCTGCTACCTCAGCAAATTAAAACCTAAATCTCATCCAGTCACTCTTCTGCATAAAACCTGCCTACTCTGAGTTATCCTCAGGTTAAGGTCGCTGAACTGTTCACCACCAGCCAATTGAACTTCTTCACTTTTCACACACCTGCTCTATCTTTTGCTTTTGAATATGTGTTTGCTTCCGCATGAAACCTCTTTCAGCGCCTTTTTGCCTCGCTAACTCCTACACGAACTCCGGGTCTCAGAAGCTTTTCCTGGCTCAGTTGTCCTGTATCTGTGTCGGGGTCCCCTCCAGGAACCCCCGCCAGCCCCACAGCTCCCCCATTAACCTACTCGTGGTTTCCCACGAGACTTAAACTGTAGAGAGTGAAAGGAGACGTGTTTAAGGCACACAGTGTGGCTGCATGAATGAAAAGAATAAAAATATTCGCAGAACCACTAAGTGAAATAGCAAATCTCCTCAGAGCCCCCTATCTCCGGCCAGGGCGCAGCCAGCGAGGTCAGGTAACCCAGAGATCCAAGGTGGAGGGAACAGGAGAAGAAAGAAAGTCTAAGACAGACAAGGAAGAAAAAGGACAAGGGACGCAGAAGAGCACTCACGGGGGTAGGAGCCTGAACCTGACAAAACTCCATGACCAGCCGAAGCTCGACTCCGGGGAGGCGCTGAGGCTCACGGGAGGGCCCCTCGGTGACGTCACTGGAGGCGCGTCCCGACTCCACCTCCCGCTTCTCCCCAGGCGGCATCTTCCGGTCCCTGGGAACTTTGCTTCCACTCTCAGAAACCCCTATTTTCCTTCTCAGTGACATCTAAGAACCTTCACCTGAGGCCCTGCAGGCATTGACGTGGGATGGGGTGGGCAAGCTCAAGTACAGCCCACACATAACTCTTAAGCATCTTTAGATCGCCCTGATTATGTCAAACTGGGAAGTGATTCCTCCTTAATGTGTTATGGACTTAACTCACTGACGTAATAATTAACTAGACCAGGAACTGAATGTATTTTTACAAACGTTAATTCAGAACAGATTCGAGGGAGAAAGCACATCCAGAGGATAAACCCCCACCTCAAGAACGCAGAGGCCTGCGTGGCGGTGGCCCCACCCACGGAGAGAGGAAGTGGACAAGGCGGAGTCACCAGGGAGGGGCCGGCTTCCTCTCCGCCTGCGGCGCTCGCGGTGACGTACGCAGCGCGCCAGGATTCGAGGAGTCCTGAGGCCGGGATAGTCTTTTCCACGTGAGTATAGCTCCCTCGCGTGTGCCTGGGTCCCCCTGCCAGGTGCAGCCGTTCGTCACCCACCCCAGACTTGATCTAATATCCCCACAAGGCTGAGCTGCATCCAACTGTGGCCTGCGCGCTTGCTTTAATGGAAGCATCCATCCGATCGTGCGTACCCTCTGCAGACTCCGGCATGGGTGATACCCATGTAAACGCAGCCCTTTTGTCCCATTCTTGCATTCGGCAGTCTGACGCCTACTTTGTGCGGTCGTTGGGGGAATAGCCCTGTTCCCACGTTCTTACATTTCATTGAGAGTGATAGACGAAAATCTAGTGGCCTAAATAAACAATGATTTCAGGAATACTGTCCTGGAAACTGGCTGAGGTTCTGATGAGGTCTTCTGCTGTAGACTTCTAATTGTATCCTCACATGGCAGAAAGTTCTCTGGCCCCTTCTTATAAAGTCACTAATTCCATTTGTGAGAGCTCTGCCCTCATGATCTGGTTATCTCTCAAAAGCTTTCTGCTCCAAATAACATCACATTGAGGATTAGGGTTTCAACATAACTGGAAAGTGGGGGAACACAGTACATGGCAGATGCATATCTTCCAGTAAGTCTTTGCCAACTCCTAAAATGCTGGATTGGTGCCCACAGTCCCTTGACCTTAACCACACTGGATAGGAAGTCTGGAATTTACCTGTCTCTCTCAATAAAATATAAACTCTATGAGGCAGAAGTTGTTTCTGTCTTGTTCACAGTAGTGTTCCTAAGACCTTGTCTGGGGCCCAGCGAAGTACAGATGCTTCAGGAACATGTGTACGCCTCCCACCCATATTACTAAAGCTCACATTTTGCAGGGTTAGTTAAAATCCCCAATATTCTATTTATTTATTTAGTTAGTTAGTTTTTGAGATAGAGTCTCAAGCTTTCGCCCTGGGTAGAGTGCTGTGGTGTCACAGCTCACAGCAACCTCAAACTCTTGAGGTTTCAACAATTCTCTTGCCTCAGCCTCCCAAGTAGCTGGGACTACACGCACCCACCACAACACTTGGCTGTTTTTGTTGTTGTTGTTGTTGCAGTTGTCATTGTTGCTTTAGCTGGCCCAGGCTGGGTTCAAACCTGCCAGCCTTGGTGTATGTGGCCGGCGCCCTATCCACTGAGCTAGGGGTGCCACCCAATATTACATTTTTCAGGTAAATGCCCCTATTATTTTCTCCTATCCCATCCCTAGTGCCTGAACTGTCCTTGAAACTTGAAATCCATTTAACTGATAAGCCATAGTTATGTTATTTTTTAGGAACCTAATTCATCTATTCAGCAGAGGATACCTGCAGAGATGGCTCCTATCCTTCACTTCTATGTCCGTCCTTCTGGCCATGAGGGGGCAACCTCTGGACACACTCAAAGGAAACTACAAAGGAAACTGCCAGAGCTGCAGGGTGTTGAGACTGAGCTGTGCTACAATGTGAACTGGACAGGTTGGGCCCAGGTATTAGATTCTTAGGGAAGGTGTCCCAATGCCAGGGGTAGTGTCTCAAGGTGTCCCTGCCCTAACTCTGCAGCTGAGGTCCTCCCAAATGCTGAGGAGATGAAGAAGCTGATGTGGCTGTTTGGCTGCCCCTTATTGCTGGATGATGTTGCTCAGAAGTCTTGGCTTCTTCTCAGCTCCAGTGACCTGCTGCTGGAGGTCGGGCCCCGGTAAGGGTCTCAGCCTAGAGCAACATGTTCCACATCCCAAGACATATGATCCTTTCAAACACACTGCCCACTCCTGCTTCCATTCCTCTGCTTTCTCTTGTGATCCTTGGGAGATTTGAAGGAATCTCAGGAGGGAATCTCTGCCCAGGAAGCCAGGCACATGCTGTTTCCCTTTGGGTAGATGCCTCTGAAAACCGAGCCAGCTCTCAGACATGTTCTGGAAGTAAAATGAGTTATATTCTGAGAAGATAAAGTCAAAGCCCTTTTGTTGCCAGAAGGGCAGTTATGGTTTGGTTTGGTTTGAAAGCAGGTTTCTTGGTGCCCAGTCTGAGGCTGAAGGCCAATGGTGAGGCAGTGGCAGTGGGAGGTTGGCTGCACAGCAATGGGCCTGCCGGGGCCCCTCAAGTACTAACCATTCAATTCACTGCTCAGGCTGAACTTTTCCACCCCGTCATCCACCAACATCGTGTCAGTGTGCCAGGCCGCTGGGCTGGGGGCCGTGGATCGTGTAGAGACCACCCGGCGCTACCGACTCTCGGTGAGGCAATGGGCAGGGGGAATGAGGGTGGGGGATGAGGAGGAGGAGCTCCTGGCTTTAGGCCTGTCCTGTATAGTTGTGCAGGTTGTTTACTATCTGAGGGTACCTGTTTGAGGGGTGAATGGTGCAGAAATACAGCCTATGCCCTGTTTACTAATCTGTGCATCCTTGCATGGACTTCATCTGGGAAGGGCACCTTTTTGTATGGGGTGGCAGTGGGCAGGCCCTATGTGACTTGGAGCGCTATGGGTAGGCCATTGTTCTTCATCTTCAACTCTTCATCCCCTGACCTCTGGGCATCTCTCTATCCCTAGTTTGCCCACCCCCCTTCGGCTGAAATGGAGGCCGTTGCTCTGGCTGTCCTGCATGACCGGATGACGGAACAGCACTTCCCCAGTCCCATCCAGAGTTTCTCCCCTGAGAGCATCCCAGCACCGCTCAATGGTCCTATCAACATACTGGCTGAAGGCCGTCTTGCATTGGAGAAGGCCAATGAAGAGCTAGGTGGGCAAGGGTTCCTGGGAGAAGGAAGTAGAAGGCCTAGGATAGGCCAGCAGGATGCTGAGATCTAGAATATGGCTGCCTTAGTTCCATAGTCAGCTCTTCCTGGGATTATCTTCTAGGTCTGGCCCTAGACTCCTGGGACCTGGATTTTTACACCAAGCGCTTCCAGGAGCTGCAGCGGAATCCCAGTTCTGTGGAGGCTTTTGACTTGGCTCAGTCTAACAGGTGGGGAAGACTGGGGTCATTCTGATGCCTAAGCGCTTACAACTTGGAAGGGAAGACTGCAGGGACTCACGTTCATGGCTGTCCCTTGGTTTAGAGACCTCCCTGAGTCTGTTGGAGGGCCTGGGCTCCCTTGTTTATCTAAGAGTCTACATTCAAATCTTGGTTTATCTTTACTTTGGCTCTGGATAATCTACAATGACAGAATACTTGAAGAGTATGACTTTTTGGAATATGTTTTGACCCAGTATCTGAGTATGAATTGTTTGTAACTCTGCTGTTAATGCTGGTGAGAAGACATGGCACTGACATTTGACCTCCTCTTTCTGCCTTCCTTTCCCCTCCCTGTGCCATTTCCTGCAGTGAGCACAGCCGACACTGGTTCTTCAAGGGCCAACTCCATGTGGATGGGCAGAAACTGGTACATTCACTGTTTGAGTCCATCATGAGCACCCAGGAGTCCTCAAACCCTAACAACATCCTCAAGTTCTGTGACAACAGCAGGTAGGCTATCCCCCAGGCTGGGGTGGTGTCCAGCCTGAGGGAGGGAAGGCCCCAGGCCCTGTTCGGATTGGTACAGATCCTAGGAAGGAAGCAGGGTCCAGATCAGGTGTGTCCACAGTGCAATCCGGGGGAAGGAAGTTCGCTTCCTACGACCTGAGGACCCCACACAGCCAAGCCGATTCCGACAACAGCAGGGGCTGAGACATGTTGTCTTCACAGCAGAGACCCACAATTTTCCCACAGGTGAGTTGTGTCCCTGGGTGGGAAAAATGAGATCAGAGAGTAGGGTAGGGCAAAGGTCCCAGGCCCCTGGGCTGAGCCTGCAAAAAACAATCAGGAAAGTTGGTTGTCCTTATTTCCAAAGGGGGTGGTCAGTCAGAGATGAGCTTTATCTCTGAGGGATGCTGACCACTCCCCCTTCTCTCTTTGTAGGAGTAGCCCCCTTCAGTGGTGCGACCACAGGCACAGGGGGCCGGATCCGAGATGTCCAGTGCACAGGCCGAGGGGCCCATGTGGTAGCGGGCACTGCTGGCTATTGCTTTGGAAACCTTCATATCCCAGGTCCCATCTTCTCCTTTTTTTCCCACCTACTCTCCCTTCCAGATTCTTTGTCTTGGCAGGCACCACTTTAATCTTAGTCAAATGAGTGCCTTTTCTTGGGAGGGAGGGCCCTACGATATCTGGGCTTTCACTGACCATGGTCATAAGGAGTATGGCCCAGGGGAGACCAAGTTAACCAGACTTGTTTTGCAGAGGCACTATTTTTTTTTTTTTTTTTTGAGTCTAGCAATAGTTTGGATTGGTCTTATGATCAACTCCCTTCCCCCAAATCTAGTTTCCTAGAAAACCTTAAGAACTCTGACCCTAAGAGTCAGAGAAGGCTGGTATGGGAGACAGACAGCAAGTCCAGTGCTCTCTTATAGACTCTATCCCTTCCTAAAATGGAACATTCAACTGTGTAGGTGGTCCTTGATGGCTTTGACTCTTCCTGAAAGATGCTGGCTCCTCCATCTTCTGTCTTTACAGCCCATTCAACTTTCTTCTTTCCTCCAGGTTATAGTCTGCCTTGGGAGGATCCAAGCTTTCAGTATCCTGAGAACTTTGCCTCGCCTTTGGAGGTTGCCATTGAGGCCAGTAATGGGGCTTCTGACTACGGCAACAAGTTTGGGGAACCAGTGCTGGCTGGTAAGACTTGGGGTGTGTAGGGATAACAGACACTTAGTCCCAGAGGGGCTTATGGGTGAGGTGTGTGACCCATTGACTGTGGTATCAGCTGAGTATAAGGGAGACAAGACTGAGTAAACTGGTCTGTTTCCCTCTCCCTGTGATGTCTGCACTACAGGCTTTGCCCGTTCCTTGGGCCTCCAGCTCCCAAGTGGCCAGCGACGTGAGTGGATCAAGCCCATCATGTTTAGTGGAGGCATTGGGTCCATGGAAGCTGAGCACGTTAGCAAGGAGTCCCCAGAGCCAGGTGAGAACCTGCACCTTTTTCTGCATCCAGCCAGCTTTCTCCCAGCACAGAGCAGCTATAGGGAGGGGATTTAGAGGACACTTCAGTGGTTAGGGTTTTTTGTTTTTGAGACAGAATCTCACTTTGTTGCTCAGGCTAGAGTGAGGTGGCATCACCTTAGCTCACAGCAACCTCAAACTCCTGTGTTCAAGTGATCCTCTTGCCTCAGCCTCCTGAGTAGCTGTGGCGACAGGTGCCTGCCACAACTTTGGGCTAATTTTTCTATTTTTAGTAGAGATGAGGTCTCTCTCTTGCTCAGGCTGGTCTCTAACTCCTGAGCTTGAGGGATCCTACCATCTTGGCTTCCCAGAGTGCTAGGATTACAGGCATGAGCCACTGTAGTGGCCTCAGTGGTTAGTTTTTGTTTGTTTGCTTGTTTTGAGACAGTCTGACTATGTTGCTTTCAGTAGAGTGCTGCGGCATGACAGCTCACAGCAACCTCAAGCTCTTGGGCTTAAGCATTTCTCTTGCCTCAGCCTCCCAAATAGCTGGGGCAGCAGCTGCCCACCACAACGCCCGGCTGTTTTTTGGTTGGAGTTGTCGTTGTTTGGCAGGCTTGGGCTGGATTCACACCCGCCAGCTCTGATGTATGTGGCTGGCACCCTAGCCGCTGAGCTACAAGCACCGACCCCTCAGTGGTTAGTTTTTAATGTCTCTTCTCCCCAGTGTATGATTTCAAGGCAGGACAAAAGGCTTTATGTCAGTGGACAGTTCTAGTCTCTGCCTTTTCCCTGGTTTACTTATGTGTGGCAGGGGCCCTCCTCATCCCTACCACTGTGATTCTGAATCACCCCTTGCTAAGTCAAGGCAGGCAGGATTTATTTAGTAGCTACTGTGCACCATGGACTTTTATTTGCTAGCTCAGTTCAGTAAAGAAAACTTATTGCACTCCCCTGTGTGCTGGCCACTTCTAGGTACTAGGGTGGATCAAGATAGAGTACTGTTTGTTGAATAGGTGAGCCAGTTGTGTTGTTCAAAACTCAGAAGATAGGTTCGGCGCCTGTAGCTCAAGCAGCTAAGGCACCAGCCACATACATCAGAGGCGGTTTCAAATCCAGCCTGGGCCTGCCAAACAACAATGACAACTACAACCAAAAAATGGCCAGGCCTTGTGGCGGGCACCTGTAGTCCCAGCTACTTGGGGGGCTGAGGCAAGAGAATTGCTTGAGCCCAGGAGTTGGAGGTTGCTGTGAGTTGTGATGCCACAACACTCTACCCAGGACGATAGCTTGAGGCTTTGTCTAAAAAAAAACTACAAAAAGACAGGAAAGTTATATAGTAAAATTCTCCTTACTCTGGTCCCTGCTATCCAATTTCTCTCCCTAGAAACAACCAATGTTAATTAGTTACTTTTGTATTCTATCATAGATATTTCCTGCAAATATAATCAAGTCCATATGTGTATTTACTTCTTTTATAAACACAGGGCATAACATGCACGTTTCTTTTCTTTTTTTTTTTTTTTTTTAATAACTACTTTATTAAAGATGTAATTCATGGCTCAGCACCTGTAGCACAGTGGTTACTGCGCCAGCCACATACACAGAGGGTGGCGGCTTTGAACCTGGCCCAGGCCAACTAAACAACTGCAAAAAAAAATAGGCAGGCGTGTGGCAGGTACCTGTACTCCCAGCTACTTGGGAGGCTGAGGCAATAGAATTGCTTCAGCCCAAGAGTTTGAGGTTGCTGTGAGCTGTGATGCTACGGCACTCTACCAAGGGTGACATAATGAGACTATCTCAAAAAAATAATAATAATAAATAAAGATGTAATTCATGTACCATAAGCTTCACTCTTTCAATGTATACAAGTCAGTGGTTTTGGGTTTTAGTATATTCACAAAGTTGCGTATCAATCAATGCTAACTCCAGGACATTCTCATCATCCTAGGGGGAAGCTCTGTCCCCAATTATAGTCATTCCCCATGCCCCAACCCTGAGCCTATGGCAGTCACTAGTTAGCTTTCTGTTTCTGTGGATTTGCCTAATCTGGACATTTCATGTACAGTCATGAGTCACTTAATGATGGGGATAGGTTCAAAGAAATGCGTCATTAGGCAACTTCATCAATGTGCTCATATCATATAGAGTGTACTTACACAAACCTAAATGATATAGCTGCTGTACAATCACCAGACATGGGCTCTTGCAACATTATCCATGGATTTTGTATGCTTATGGAATACGAACAACACCCCCCACCCCAGAATAAATCAAGCAAAAGAGAAAATAATACAATCAAGAGATGTGATATAGTCAGGCATTGTGGCAGGTGCCTGTCATCCCAGCTATTGGGAGGCTGAGGCAAGAGAATTGCTTCAGGCAAAAGAGTTTGAGGTTGCTGTGAGCTGTGATGCCACAGCACTCTTCTGAGGGCAACATAGTGAAACTCTGTCTCCAAAAAAAGAAAAAGAGAGAGAGGTGGTAAACACAAGATGTGTGAGGCTGCTGCCAATGTAACATGGCATATTATTTCACAGTGAATGTTTTTTTCTCATAAGTAGGAGAAATGTGCCTTCTTGGATTCTAAAATAATGATTAAAAATATGGTATAGCAAATACCATAAGCCAGTAACATAGTTGTTTATTATCAAGTATTATGTACTGTAGACAGGTGCAACAGCTAATGCCTGTAATCCTAGCACTCTGGGAGGCCAAAGCAAAGAGGATCCTTTGAGTTGGGAGTTTGAAACCAGCCTGAGGAAGAGTGAGGCCCCATCTCTGCTAAAAAAATTGAAAAAATTTGCCTGGTCTTGTGGTGATCACCTGTAGTTTCAGCTACTCAGGAGACTGAGGTAAGAAGATCACTTGAATCCAAGAGTTTGAGGTTGCTATGAGCTAGGTTAATGACATGACACTCTAGCCTGGGCAACAGACTTGAGATTCTGTCTCAAAAAAGAAAAAAGGAGGGCAGCGCCTGTGGCTCAGTGAGTAGGGCGCCGGCCCCATATACCGAAGGTGGCGGGTTCAAACCTGGCCTCGGCCGAACTGCAAACAAAAAAATAGCCGGGCGTTGTGGTAGTAGTTGTCCCAGCTACTCAGGAGGCTGAGGCAAGAGAATCGCCTAAGCCCAGGAGTTGGAGGTTGCTGTGAGCTATGTGACACCGCGGCACTCTACAGAGGGCAATAAAGTGAGACTCTGTCTCTACCAAAAAAAAAAAAAAAAAATATGTATATGGCTCGGCGCCTGTGGCTCAACCAGCTAAGGCTCCAGCCACGTACACCTGAGCTGGCGGGTTCGAATCCAGCCCAGGCCCGCCAGAACAACAATGACGGCTGCAACCAAAAAATGGCCGGGCATTGTGGCGAGCGCCTACGGTCCCAGCTACTTGGGAGGCGGAGGCAGGAGACTTGCCTGAGCCCAGGAATTGGGGGTTGCTGTGAGCTGTGATGCCACAGCACTCTATCCAGGGTGACAGCTTGAGGCTCTGTCTGAAAAAAAAAAAAGAAAAGAAAAAAAGGGAGGCTCAACACCCATAGTACAGTGGTTATGGCGCCGGCCCCATTCTCTAGGGCTGGTGGGTTCAAACCCTGTCCAGGCCTGCTAAACAACAACAAAAAAATAGCCAGAAGTTGTGGGTGCCTGTAGTCTCAGCTACAAGGGAGGCTGAGGCAAGAGAATTGCTTTCAGCCCAAGAGTTTGAGGTTGCTGTGAGCTGTGATGCCATGGCACTCTGCTGAGGGTGATAAAGTGAAACTCTGTCTCAGTTAAAAAAAAAAAAGAAAAGAAAAAAGTATGTAGTGTACATACAGTAATTGTATGTGTTATACTTTTATATGACTGACAGCACAGTAGTGTTATTTACATCTGCATCACAAATGCATGACTACAATGTAGGAATTTTTTTTTTTTTTGGTAGAGACAGAGTCTCACTTTATCACCCTGGGTAGAGTGCCATGGCGTCACACCGCTCACAGCAGCCTCCAACTCCTGGGCTTAGGCGATTCTCTTGCCTCAGACTCCCGAGTAGCTGGGACTACAGGCACCCGCCACAACGCTTGGCTATTTTTGTTTGGCCGAGGCTGGGTTTGAACCCGCCACCTTTGGCATATGGGGCCGGTGCTCTACTCGCTGAGCCACAGGCGCCGCCCCCAATGTAGGAATTTTTTAGTTCCATTATAATTTCATAGGATTACTGTCATATGTGATCTATCATTGACTAAAACGTTGCCATGCAGTGTAGGACTATAAATGGAATCATAAGAATATGTGGCCTGGGCGGCGCCTGTGGCTCAGCAAGTAGGACGCCGGCCCCATATACTGAGGGTGGTGGCTTCAAACCCAGCCCCGGCCAACCTGCAACAAAAAAAATAGCTGGGCGTTGTGGCATGCGCCTGTTGTCCCAGCTACTTGGGAGTCTGAGGCAGGAGAATCACTTAAGCCCAAGAGATGGAGGTTGCTGTGAGCTGTGATGCCACTGCACTCTACCGAAGGTGACAAAGTAAGACTCTGTCTCTAAAAAAAAAAATAAAAAAGGAATATGTGGCCTTTTGCATCTGCCTCCTTATATTTAGCATAAGCATAATATTTTCAAGGTTCTTTTTTTTTTGAGACAGAGTCTTATTCTGGTGCCCTGACTAGAGTGCTGTAGCATTAGAGCTCACTGCAGCCTCAAGTTTGTAGGCTCAGGTGATCCTCAGTTTTTCTATTTGTCATAGAAATAGGGTCTTGCTATTGCTCAGGCTGGTCATGAACCCCCTGAACTCAAGCAGTCCACCTGCCTTGGCCCAGAGTGATAGGATTACAGGCTGAGCCACTGCATCGGAACCTTCAACGTTCATTCTTTTTTTTTTTTTAAAAGAGTTTCACTTTGTCGCCCTCAGTAGAGTGATATGACATCACAGCTCACAGCAACCTCCAGCTCTTGGGCTTAGACGATTCTCTGACCTCAGCCTCCCGAGTAACTGGGACTACAGGCACCTGCCACAATGCCAGCTATTTTTTTGTTGCAGTTTGGCTGGGGCCAGGGTCGAACCTGCCCCCCTCGGTATATGCGTCCAATGCCTTACTCACTGAGCCACAGGCGCTGCCCTTCAACCTTCATTCGTATTGCAGTATATATATCAGTACTTTTTTTTTTTGGAGACAGAGTCTCACTTTGTCACCCCGGGTAGAGTGCACTGCACTATTGTCATAGCTACAGCAACCTCAGCCTCTTGGGCTCAAGTGATTCTCTTGCCTCAACCTTCCAAGTAGCTGAGACTACAGGTGCCCACCACAATGCCCAGCTGTTTTTAGAAAAGCAGTCTTGCTTTAGCTCAGGCTGGTCTCCAACTTGTGAGCTCAGGTAATCCAGCCAGCTCAGCCTCCCAAAGTGCTGGGATTACAGACATTAGCCACCGCACCCAGCTCAGTACTTCATTATGTTTTATAGCCGAATAATATCCCATTGTACAAATAGGTCCATTTTGTTTATCCATTCATCAATTGATGGACATTTGTGTCATTTCTGTTTTGTAGCTATTATGAATAATGATGATCTGGATGTTCGTGTATAGGTTTTTGTATAAATACATGTTCTTAGGAATATAACTAGGAGTGGAATTGCTGGGTCATGTGGAAACTAGGTTCATCTTTTCAAGATATTGCTAGACTGTCAACACTTGTTATCTGTCCTTTTGAGTATAGTCATTATTGCGGTTTTGATTTACATTTCTCCAGTAACTAATGAAGTTGAGCATTTTTCATATGCTTTCTTTCCGTTTGTATATCTTCCTTGGAGAAAGGTCTGTTCAGTCCTTTGCCCGTTTTTTATTTTTTTTTTTGAGACAGAGTCTCACTATGTCACCCTAAGTAGAGTGCTGTGATGTCACAGCGCACAGGAACCTCAGATTCTTGGGCTTAAGTGAATCTCTTGCCTCAGCCTCCCTAGTAGCTGGGACTATAGGTGCCTGCCACAATGCCCAGCTATTTTTTGGTTGCAGTTGTCATTATTGTTTAGCAGGCCTGCGCCAGGTTCGAACCCACCAACCTCGGTGTATGTGGCTGGCACCCTACTTACTGAGCTACGGGCACCAAACCCTTTTCTCAGTTTTTTAATTGGGTGATTTGTCTTTTCTTGTTGAGTTGTAAGAACTCTTTATATATTCTGGATACTAGCCCTTATGAGACAAATGATTTGCAAATTTTTTTTCTTATTCTAGTTGTTTTTTCACTTTCTTCTTAGTGTTTTCTGAAGCACAGATGTTTTTAATTTTGGGAAAGGCCAACTTAAAATTTTTTTTGTTTTGTTGCTTTTAGTTTTGGTGTTGTACACATAAATAAGAAAGCATTGTGTAAGCCAAGGTTTCAAAGATACTGGTGTTTTTTTCTAATGTTTTATTATTGTAGCTCTTACATTTAGGTCTCTGATGAATTCTCAATTAATTTTTGTGTATGGTGTGAAGTAGGGCCCTAACTTTGTTCTTTCATATGTAGATATCCAGTTGTCTTAACACCACTGTTTGAAAAGACTGTTCTTTCCCCATGGAATTGTCTTGGTACTCTTATTAAAAGTCATTTGGCTATAAACATGTTGGTTCATTTCTGGACTCACAGTTCTATTTCATTGATCTATAATGTGTTTATTCTTATGCTAGTATCTTGATTACTGTGGTTTTATAGTAAGTTTTAAAAGCAAAAAGTATGGCTCAGCACCTGTAGCACAGTGGTTATGGTGCCAGCCACATGCACGTGCTGGCGGGTTTGAGCCCAGCCTAGGCCAGTTAAACAATGACAACTGCAACAAAAATATAGCTGGCTGTTGTGACGGGTGCCTGTAGTCCAGCTACTTGGGAGGCTGAGGCAAGAGAATCACTTAAGCCCAAGACTTTGAGGTTGCTGTGAGCTGTGATGCCACGGCATTCTATCGAGGGTGACATAATGAGACTGTCTCAAAAAAAAAAAAAAAAAAAAGCAAAAGTATAAGTCTTCCAATTTTGGTCTTTTTTAAAGATTGTTTTCTTTGTTCTAGGTCCCTCAAATTTCTATATCAATTCCTATCAATTTCTACTAAAAAGGCAGCTAAGATTTTGATAGGGATTATGTTACATTTGCAGATCTATTTGGGAAGTATTGTCATCTTAGTCTTTCAGTCTACATATATGGGATCTTCTTCCATTTGTTTATTTTATTTTATTTTTTTTTTTGGCCAGGGCTGGGTTTGAACCCGCCACCTCCGGTATATGGGGCTGGCGCCCTACTCCTCTGAGCCACAGGCACCACCCATTTTATTTTTATTTTTATTTTTATTTTTTTTTCTTCCATTTGTTTAGGTCTTCTAAAATGTTTTATAGCTTTTAGTGTATAAGTCCGCACTTCTGTTGTTAAATTTTTCTTTTTTCTTTTTTTTTTTTTTTTTGTAGAGACAGAGTCTCACTTTATCTCCCTGGGTATAGTGCCATGGCGTCACACAGCTTACAGCAACCTCCAACTCCTGCGCTTAGGTGATTCTCTGGCCTCAGCCTCCTCAGTAGCTGGGACTATAGGCACCTGCCACAACGCCGGGCTATTTTTTTTTTTTTTAACAGTTTTTGCCCATTTCTGGGTTTGAACCCACCACCTCGGGCATACGGGCCGGCGCCCTATTCCTTTGAGCCACAGGCACTGACCCTGGCTATTTTTTGTTGCAGTTCAGCCGGGGCCAGGTTTGAACCCGCCACCCTCGGTATATGGGGCCGGTGCCCTACTCACTGAGCCACAGGCGCCGCCCCATTCTGTTGTTAAATTTATTCCTAAGTGTTTTATTCTTTTTGATGCTATTGTAAATGGATGTACATATTTTTGTACTTTTTTTTTTTATTTAGCACTATATGTTGGAGGTCATTTTACATTAATGAAATCATGTTACTTCATTACATTCATATGTAATTATCTTTTTGGGTAGCTTAGTATTTCATTGTATGGACGGGCCATAATTTATTTAATTGGTTCTCTGTTGTCAGACTTTAGATTATTTCCTGTCTTTGCTACTACAAACAATGCTATAGTTTCTTGTCTGTACTAATACAAACAATACACAATACAGTGTATAATCTTGTACCTGGATATTTTTATATCTGTGTGAGTAAATCTGCAGGATAAGTTCCTTGAACTGTATTAATCTAATCAAATAATATGTGTGTTTGTGATTTTGATTGATATCACCAGACTGTCTTCCACAGAGGTTATACCAGTTTACTCTCCTCTCCACCTGGAATATTAAGACTCCTGCTCCCCTAGTCTCAGCTACCCTAAACCTCACACTGTCTTGCTGTAGAAGTGGCCTTGGGTGGCTTCCTCAGTGTTCTGATTCTGCCTTCCCTCCTTGCAGGGATGGATGTGGTAAAGGTTGGGGGTCCCGTCTACAGGATTGGAGTTGGGGGTGGAGCCGCTTCATCTGTGCAAGTGAGTGGGAATAACTAAAAGATGCAGAGTCTACCATTGTGCATGGGAGTGGGGAGTAGAAGCCCCAGACCTGAGCTGTGCCATGTGTTCCCACAGGTGCAGGGAGACAATGCCAGTGACCTGGACTTTGGAGCTGTACAGCGGGGAGACCCAGAGATGGAACAGAAAATGAACCGTGTGATCCGGGCTTGTGTGGAGGCCTCTAAGGGAAACCCCATCTGTAGTCTCCATGATCAGGGTGCTGGTGGCAATGGTGAGGGAGAGGATTGGGACAAGGGACTGGGCTTACCTGGTATCCTGCCACATTTGGCTTAGGAAGGGGCATTGTGGATCTGAAAACAGCCACCCTTGGCTCTAGGTCTCCTTCTCTACCGCTTATATATTCTAGGCAGGTTCAGGGTTGGAGGGGGTAGATGCTTGGTGCCATGGGATAGTTGGTAGTAGGTATGCAAGCAGCAATTCACACAAGAACACACAGAATCAGGGGTCCCTTAGGAAGCTGGGGACTGCCCCTTTTCTCCTGGAGCTGACTATACCCAGGTCACCACCTCTCCCTGCGATCCTCTCACCAGGCAATGTCCTGAAGGAGCTGAGTGACCCAGCTGGAGCCATCATTTATACCAGCCGCTTCCAGGTGAGTCTCATCCCCCAATGTCTGGGTCTTTCCCCATTCCTGCCAGCCCCACCCATCTCTTCCCCATTCCTAGCAACAATATGGGACTTGGGAGTGCCCACTGACCCTTCTTTTTCCTCCCCACCATGACTGTGCAGCTGGGGGACCCAACCCTGAATGCCCTGGAAATCTGGGGAGCCGAGTACCAGGAGTCAAATGCACTTCTGCTGTGGCCTCCCCACCGGGACTTCCTGAGGCGAGTCAGTGCCAGGGAACGCTGCCCAGCTTGCTTTGTGGGCACCATCACTGGAGACAGGAGAGTAAGTTGGCCCAGGGATTCGGGGGTGGACACTGTGGGTAGACTTTAACCCCCTGGGTATGAACTAGAGAGAGAACTGTTAAGAGAGAGATGACAGGAAGACGGGAGACAATGTCCAACAAGGTGTGGGAACAGGATATAGGAGAGATAGGGACACATTAGAGGAAGCGAAAAGGTGGAGAGAGCATTTCTACCCTGATTTCTAGGTGCATCCCTCATTCCCTCTGGTGATGTCCCTCTGGTCTATAGATAGTGCTGGTGGATGATCGAGAGTGTCCTGTGGAGAGAAATGGCCAGGGAGATGTCCCTTCATCCCCTCCTCCCACCCCTGTGGACCTGGAGCTTGACTGGGTGCTGGGCAAGATGCCCCAGAAGGTGTGTGTGGCGGGAGTGGGAGGCTGAGTTTCTCCCTCTGTGGCCCTCTTCTCTAGACCATCCTTTACCCTCCATGTGTTGTATTGCCTATGTGCCCAGTCCTCCCCAGTCCTCATGCTCCTTGCTGCCGTCTATGTTGCAGGATTTCTTCCTCCAGAGGGATGCCCCTGTGCTGCGGCCCCTGGCCTTGCCCCCAGGGTTGAGTGTGCGCCAGGCTCTGGAGTGCGTTCTGAGGCTGCCTGCTGTGGCTAGCAAGCGCTACCTCACCAACAAGGTCTTCCCTGCACCCCTGTCCTGCCCTCTGTGCCCTTCTCCCCCACTGGCCTTCTGCCCTTAGGGACTGTTGTAGCGGTTCTCTACGCCCTGGAGGGAAGTGGCAGGGGCCAGGCAAGCCACCCTTATGGCTGGGCCTCCCTGCTGCCCAGCCTTTTGTCTGCGTGTCGGGTGGGGGAAAGCCAGGTCTCCTACCCCATTGTGTCCCTTGGGGGCGAGTGTTGGCACACACTCTCTCCCTGTCCCTTGCTCTTTTGTCAACCCCCCATGGTTCCACAGGTGGACCGCTCCGTGGGTGGCCTGGTAGCCCAGCAGCAGTGTGTCGGGCCCCTACATACTCCTCTGGCAGATGTAGCAGTTGTGGCACTGAGTCACCAGGAGCTCGTAGGGGCTGCCACGGCCTTGGGAGAGCAGCCAATCAAGAGTCTGCTGGACCCCAAGGCCGCTGCTCGGTTGGCCGTGGCTGAAGCTCTTACCAACCTGGTGTTTGCTGTGGTCACTGACCTCCGGGTGAGTTCTCCCACAGATTCTGCCCTGGAGCCCCAGGCCTCTTTGACACTCCTTACCACATCCACTGCTAACTCACTCCCTTGGACTTCATTTCACATTCATACCCTTCCAGTCCCTCTGCACCCCTAGACTCTCGACATCTCTCCTCCCCTTCAATGCCATGTCTCTGCCGCTCCCAGGACGTGAAGTGCAGTGGGAACTGGATGTGGGCAGCCAAGCTCCCAGGGGAGGGTGCAGCTCTGGCCGATGCCTGTGAAGCTATGGTGGCAGTGATGGCGGCCCTGGGTGTGGCAGTGGATGGTGGCAAGGACTCCCTCAGCATGGCTGCCCGGGTTGGCACTGAGACCGTGCGGGCTCCTGGTGAGGTCTGAGGTCTCTGGGGAGAGGAGGAAGAGCTTTAGGGCTCTGCTAGCAGCTCACTCTTTCTGAAATCTTGGTCTGCAGGGTCGTTGGTCATTTCAGCCTATGCTGTCTGCCCAGACATCACAGCCACTGTGACCCCAGACCTCAAACATCCTGGAGGGAGAGGTACCAGTCCATCCTGTCCTCACTGCCTTGTGTGTTCTGAGTGTGACCTTGCTTTGGTTCTACCTTCTGAGTACTTTCCCTTGTGTCAACACTGGCCTGTGGTTCTTTCTGGTACTGGTGGTCTGGAGCATCTCAGCATATGCTGGGGATAGCAGTGCTGTGGACACTTCAGGGAGTGGTCCCCCTGAGCTGTCCATCTCCCTGTTTTCCCAGGCCATCTGCTATATGTGCCTCTGAGCCCTGGGCAGCACCGGCTGGGGGGCACAGCCCTGGCCCAGTGCCTCTCCCAGCTCGGGGAACATCCTCCCAACCTAGACCTTCCTGAGAACTTGGTGCATGCCTTCAGCATCACCCAGGGGCTGCTGAAAGGTGAGTTTCTGGCTCGGCGCCTGTGGCTCAACGGGCTAGGGCGCCAGCCACATACACCTGAGCTGGCGGGTTCGAATACAGCCTGGGCCCACCAGACAACAATGATCTCTGCAAACAGAAACTGGCCGGGCGTTGTGGCGGGCGCCTGTAGTCCCAGCTACTTGGGAGGCGGAGGCAGGAGACTTGCTCGAGCCCAGGAGTTGGAGGTTGCTGTGAGCTGTGATGCCACAGCACTCTATCCAGGGTGACAGCTTGAGGCTCT
>CAUYRH010089585.1:0-17238 GCA_963574655.1 Perodicticus potto
ACGAGGTGTTGGTAAAGTTGTCCCCTCAAGGGGCTGTGAGGAAGGACCTGCTCCAGGCCTCGCTCCTTGGCTTGAAGATGGCCAGCTCCTCCATGTGTTGCTTCAATTGTCTTCCCTCTATGCATGTCTGTCTCCACACCCGAAGTTCCATAAGGCTTAGTGGCTCGCCCTACTCCAGTATTAATTTTATCTGCAAAGACCCATTTCCAACCATGGCTGGTCACATACTGAGATGTTAAGGGTTGGGATTTCGACACACTGTGGGATGGGCACAATTCCTCTCACACCATTTCTCATTTTAGAGATGGAATGTTGAAGCCCAGCAGGGGAAGCAAAGTGGGAGTGGAACATTCAACAACAGAGATTCATGGAAGGAAACCTGATTGTGTGGCACTGTTAGGGGCCAGCACCATGATCAAACCTAACCTGCTACCATTCTTGTGGTGTTTCCATATTTAGTGAGAATAGAGGGACAACCCATAGAAAACAAAGGCAATTTTAGGGAGAGATTGGTATGTTGAAAAGCATAAAATAGGATGAGGCCCTTCTTTAGCTCACCTGCGTGAGTTGAGGAGAGGGTCCTGCTGCCAAGAAGAGTGGGGGACTTACTGAGACCTGAGACTGGAGCTGACTCCCGGACTGTGAGAAGGAGACAACCACAAAGCTACCTGGAAGGAAAGGGCTCCAGAGACGGGGACATCTTATGCAAATGCCTTGAGGTGGGAGCACACTTGGTGCAAGTGGGAGAAGAAAAGTCAGTGTGGCTGCAGTGAAGTGGATGAGGCGAGAGGGACTGAGGGTGCAAAGGTGGCCAGGAGTGGCTAGTGCAGGCCGTGGGGGCCCAGGGAAGGAGCCAGTGGAGGAATTGGAATTAAATACTTACTTGATCCTATTTACTTCCAAAGAAGCCCACTCTGGAAGGAGGGGTGAGTGGACAAAGTGGTGCACGAGGTCCCTTGTGGCCCCCACCCCCACGGCACTGTCTCATCTCTCTATCTTGTAGCAGGGTGATTGGAGTTTAGCTTTCTCTGCTGCCATCTCTCTCAGACTACTACCTAGCCTTTAGGAGTCCTTCAGGCCCAGACTAAATGTCACTTTCCCTGTTGAGCTCACCAGTTACCCAGCTGGAGACTGGATCCTTTATTGGTACGGTACACGTTTATTGGTAGCCCCCCAGCTCCCCTCCTGGCACGCACACACCTGCCACGTGGAGGAGTCCACGCACGGCTGTCTTCCCGGGAGCAGGTGCCTGAGGGCTGAGTCCTGGTCTGCTTAGACCCCTGAACAGGGAAGGGGCTGGGGCAGTGTTTGAGGAAAAAAGAAAGAATGGAAGAAGGGGAGGGAAGAAGGGAGGAAGAAGGAAGAGATGTATCTGTTAATCCACTGCTACCGTCACATTTTAGGAGTAGGTTGGCCTCTATGGTGGGGTGGCTTCCCCTGTCCTGGGCAGCACACCTGCAGTTTCAGTGACTCTCAGGCAAGATACAGAGGCAGGCCAGGGTGCGGGTGAAGAATCACCTGGCAGGGCGGTGCCTGTGGCTCAATGGAGTAGGGTGCTGGCACCATATGCCTGAGGTAGTGGGTTCAAACCCAGCTTCAGCCAAAAACTACAAAAAAAAAAAAAAAAAAAAAAACAGAATCACCTGGCAGCCTGGCTCCCAGTCCACCAGCCACCAGCACCTGCCCCCACGCGGGGTACTGGGCACTCGTCTCCATGTGGGGACAATGCTCTTGTCCACGTCCTCGACTGCTATGTTCGGGGAGGATCAGGTCGTCACAGTTCTGTCCCATCAAGGGGCTGGGGTGCTGTAGGGAAGTTCTCTTATCTTGAGCACCTTTTGTCAATTCTGCTTTCAAGAGCAGACATTACCACGTTTCCCCAGGATGTCCAGAGGACTGATTGCTGGGTATGAACACTTGTCCTTGAAGATCTTTCTTCTTTCCCAGGAAACCTGGCTTGGGCTGCTTCCTTTGGTGGGAGGCACGCAAGCAGCCAATCCTCCCTGTCTTCCTTCGTCCCATGGCCCGAAACAGGTGGGAGCCGGGAGCAGCCTGACTCGGCTGTTGCACAGAGCCAGGGCTCTGGACTCGGGCTGTGCAGGGAGGAGTCCTGGCTCCGAACTGGCTGGCAAGTTGCCGACCCCCTCAGAACCCTAGGTTTCTCACCACAATGCCCCCTTGCACAGGCTTTTGTGAATATTCAGTGAGACGATGATGTAGTTCCAAACGGGAGCACTTGGCCCTCTCTTGAAAATCATTCCCACAGTGAGCCACGTGATGTGGGGGTGTCAGCGCTCTCACGGACACTGGGTGGAGGGACAGGTTGAGACCCATCCAGGTACTGCTTGTAATGCTGGGAGCCACTCCTGTGGCTCAGTGGGCAGGTATCAGCTCCTTGCTCCCACTGAAGGGCTTGGCACACGGCAAGTGAGCAAAAGGCGTCTGTTCTGTTCTTGTCTAAGTGCCACATTCTGCTGTGGTTCTCAGGCCAGGAGATGTTCTGCATGCCTGCTGCACCCTGATCACTGGCTGGCTCACCCCAGGGTGTGGTGCTGTGCACCTGCGGGGCCAGTTCCAGGCCTCTGTGACCTGCACTTGGGTCACTGGTCTCCCTGAAGCCAAGGCCTCGTGGGGAGACACAAAGGATCATCTAGTTATATAACACGCCAAGTCTGGGCTGGATATTGCTGCATTGTTGAGGTGGGAATTTTCCGCGGTGTGGAGAAGGCCTTCTTTTCACAGCTAGGAAAGTGCGTCTGGGGCTGCAGGCCTTGGCAGGTGTGCAGAGACTGAAGGCCAGAGAAGCCGGTCCTCTGCTCAGGCTCAGAGGGGCAGCAGCTGGAGGACGTGCCCAGGGGCTCTGTCACTCTCTGCCTCTCTGACTGTGCAAGGGGCAAGCCTAGAGGCTCCCAGGAGGCTGGCAGAGGAGAGCACAGCCCATGCATGTACATTAGAT
Source organism: Perodicticus potto (assembly GCA_963574655.1). Taxonomy (NCBI): domain Eukaryota; kingdom Metazoa; phylum Chordata; class Mammalia; order Primates; family Lorisidae; genus Perodicticus; species Perodicticus potto. Next base: position 2,957 of record CAUYRH010089585.1, read on the forward strand.
TTTAGTGGAAGGCTAAGAGGTGACAAGGCCATGTGTCTGATGAGCCAGGAGAACTGGGCTTCACCAAAACAGCTGGAACCCCTGCGTGCATGCAACTCTTCCATGCAATGAATACAGGGGGGTGCAGCGAGATGCAGTTGGGTACAGAACAGCAGGGTTACACAGGAGCTCGTGCATGCCAGGACCGAGGCCCTGCTTAGTAAATGTACAAATGACTCCAGGGAAAGAAAATGAACTTTGAGCCCTGAAGTTGAGATCAAGTCTACACACTTCATGTGTGCTGCCTGCATTACCCAGCCTTTTCTCCTTAGTAAACTTCTTCGTGTCTGTCAGATATTCTGAGAACTGTTGGAAAGACATGGAGGTGGTGGTCGTATTCCATTTTGTGATATTTTATAAAGTAGTCGTCAGATGGGAAATTATAAGAGTTGGCTTCACACCATCTGCCCTGTGTCTGGAAGGAGGGCCCAGGACACACGATACCTTCTTTGGTTCCCCTTGCTCTTTGTTCATCAAAACTCTCCTGGAAACCCAGTTTCTCCAGATGGTCCTCTTAGACCAGTGGTTCTCAACCTTCCTAATGCCATGACCCTTTAATACAGTTTCTGTGGGTCACGACCCACAGGTTGAGAACCACTATTTAGACTCATCAAACCAATTGTTTTCTATTGGCGAGCGCACCCGTGCAGCACGTTGTAACAAAACAATGCCAATCCTCACAACTACTGCTGACTGAGAACTTCCAGGTGGGGAGCATTTTGGATACAGGATTTATATGTATCAGCCCACTTCACTGTCAGGGTAACCCTTGAATGTAGGCACTGTGATGGTTCCTATATTAGAGATGAGGAGTCTGAGGCACAGAGAGGCTGAGCAAGTTGTCAGAGATCACACAGCTACTCTAGACCAGAGATTATACTCAAGTCTGGTCTAGCCTGTCGCCAGCCTGGAAAACCTTGGAGCTGTGGATCCATGCTGGGCTGGGCTGTTAACAGGCCATGTGAGCACACAAGGACAGATGCCCTGGGCATCCCAACTGTAAAGGAAGAGATTATTAATCACAGACATTAAGGGAGGTACCTGAGAGTAACTGAGTAGCTCTTTGTAACACAGTAGCTGAGTGCTACTGAGTGCTATTGCTGAGTGCTACTGTGTTACAAAACCAGATGACAGGTGTCCAGGCATTGTACAGGGTCAGGAGTTAGGGGGTTCAGGGACCTGATGACCTAAATGTACAATTAAGTGTTCATTGAAAGGGGCTGCGATGGAGAGAGACCCAGGAGAGGTGACAGGAGTCTTTTGAAACTGTTTCTTTTTCTTTTTTGTTTGATTGTTTGTTTGTTTGTTTGTTTGTGAGACAGAATCTTATTATGTCACTCTTGGTAGAGTGCTGTGGCATCACAGCTCACAGCAACTTCAAACTCTTGGGCTTATGGTATTCTCTCGCCTCAGCCTCCCAAGTAGCTGGGACTACAGGCACCTGCCACAACAACTGGCTGTTTTTGTTGTTGTTATTGTTGTTGCACTTGTCATTGTTGTTTAGCTGGCCAGGGCCGGATTCGAATCCACCAGGCTGGGTGTATGTGGCCGGCACCACAACTGTGTTTTTGATGTTGCATTTCTCTTCCTTCCATTCTGGCCTGCCATGGGAACTTGCCTGCCACCTCCATCCCTGGCCAGCAAACAGCTGCACTTTCTTAGAGCTGCCCATGGGTCCCCCAACCTGTCCCAGCCTGCCCTGATCAGAATGTGTGTGACATAGCAGTGAATACAATTCATATAAATTCCCATGATTTCCCACTGTGTTCAGGTTACAGGTGAAAAACACTAAGCAAGCATGATTGTTGTTTATATATATAAAATTAAATTAGAAACTATGATTGCACAGGTTGGGACAATAGGAAGAGAAATGCAGGGGTCAAGGCCACCATTAGAGGCAGCTTTCCTGGGCTGCCCTGGCCTGGGTGTCAGCACTCTTGAGACTGCCCTCTCAAGCTTGCTGTCATGCCAACAGTCCCAGTCACACCAGGGGACCAGGACAAGGCAGAGCTGACAAGGGATCTCCTTCCCTCTCCCGCTGTGTGTGTGTTAACAATACACACCTTCTTACCCTTAGTCATTAGATGTTACAACATCACATACCTTTCCTGGGATTGGTTTATCTGGTTGTTTGCCCTGCGAGGACCAGTAAAGCTATTAAAAATAAAAAAGTCGACAGGTTTTATTGTAGGCTTCTTGCCAATGGGATTAGATTTGGTTTGTTGTGAGAAATAAAGATTAATGGCAAGAAACTATCAACTGATTTCGGAGAGGAAGGGACCTGTGTTCAGGAGAGTCGGTCCCCCAGGATGACCAGGAGATTGATGGCCGAGCCCAGTTCAGTTAGTAAAACAGGGGCAGGCATTTCCAGACTTGGGGAGCAGGGCCTGTATCTGAGCTGCCCATGCCCCACCAGCCCCTTCTCTCCCCACAGGCAAGCCCAGGGCTTTGCAGGGCAGAGCTCGGCTGGTTTCAGGGTCCACAGCACAGGGCATCTTCCCAGGGCCCAGCTTTGTTCCCTGATCAGGGTGACCTCTGTGCTCAGGTCTGTTTCCTCTTTGCACATTTCATTTGTTCTTCTGTGTCTTTCACTGAACATTCTCCCTTGGGAATGGACCAGGCAGATTTTTCTTCTGAATACACTGAGTTCCATCATTGGCCGGCTTTGATAAAGATCTCGGAATCCCTGGGATCCGCCACTCTAGGATTTGCCATGCGGATTGCATCCCTCATGCTTAAATGGGCCCTTCCCCTCTAGCTGAGAATCAGCCCCATTGCCCCTGGTCCCTTCACAGTATCTGCTAAGAATTTTGTGCACAGGGCAGAGGGGACACTGCCTGCTCCTCCTTCCCTGGCTTTCCTGTGAAGGAAAGCCCCTCTCAATACTCCTTGCTCAAACACTCACACAAATACCTATATCTGTGCAAGTCCCCACTGACCCAATGCCTTCCAGAAGAAGAGAAAGCTTAGTGGAGAAAGTTAGAACCCAGTTAATAAAGTCAGCCTGGGAATGTGCCTGGATAAGGCAGCTTGGGGAGCCTGTCTGGCCACAAGAGTGACCCGAAGCTGTGAGAGATGGATGCAGTTTAGAGACGTGAGGTTTGCGCTTGACTTTCAGAGGGTCTCAGTGTTCTAGAACCTTCCCACCCTCTCTGATCGTGTGTGGGTTGGGGAAAGAGCATCTGGGCTTGGGCCAGGGCCTCAGTCAAAGGCATCTGCGTTGTTCGTCCCCATAGCAAATCCCATCCATGTGTCTCCAAATGGTCCCTGAGATTTCATGTTCACGTTAAGCTGTTCTTGTTTCACAACCTAAGTTGCCATCCAGTTTAAATAAAGGGATGTTTTCCCTTCCTAATGAACAACCCTCTGAGCACCCTTATATCTTCATGCCTGTGAGTTACTGCAGAAGGATTTATGTCACAACACTAACATGAAACTGGGGTTAGGGTTAGGGTAGCCCAAGTGTGGGTATCTACGGGGGAAGATGACAGCTTGTTAGTCTGGACACCGCTCCAGTTTATAAGTCAGACCCAAGGCACACAGGATGCTTACCACGGCATTGCCCGCTGATATCTCTGCACTTTCTGTGGGAGACATTGAGGCTGTTGTCACGAATGAGACATTTATTAAGGCAGTTAAAGAAGTTTTCACCCGGGGCCTGGAAGTCTGTTTTCTTTGGAGATGTTTGGGAGTTCAAAGGAGTAAGGCCCATGAGTCAGAGCCCAGCCTCCCTCCCTCCGAGCTGCTGCCATGGCTCCTCATTCATTATTTATTCATCCCACAAGTGTGACTGACAGCCTACTCTCTGTGGGACCAGTAGGTATATAAGTTAGTATGAGCTGATGGCTGCCCACAGGGAGGCACCAGCGGGATGGACAGAAGCCCAGTAGAGAGACAGCCAGGATACAGCAGGGACATGCAAAGATCAAAGTGCTCAGGCCACCCTGAGGGGAAGCGCGTGACTGGGCGGGGGGTGGGGAAGGCTGGGGGCTTGGTTGAAGGCTTCCAGTGGGTAAGTTGCCTGGGCTGTGTCTAATGCAGAGGGTGGGAAGGGCAACTGAGTCGAGGGGCATCCTGGAAAGAGGCCTGGGAAGGAAGTCCAGCCTGACAATCATCAGGGAAGAGGTGGCCAGGAGGAAAGGCCTCCCCCACCGCAGCCACCCTACAGCTTCCTGGTGGGACTGAGAAGCCCAGTTTGCTCCACACCCTGACATCCGCAGGGGAGGCAGGTGGGTCTGCTCCCTGGGCTCCTGACAGCTGGTCCATCACGGCCACGCGCGCCCCTCCGTCCCCATGCCTTCTTGGTTCCCTGCACTGTGCCCTGCCCACTACTGGAGTCTGAATTTTCATTTCATGCTCAGGTGTTCTTTACCTCTGCTCTTCGGGCCTCACCTTTGACCTCTGCCTCCTGGCCAGGAGCTGGAGTAAGAGACGAACCTCTCCAAATCCAGAAATGTCCTGTCCCACCCCAAACCTTGCATGTGCTTTGTCATGGCTGGGACATGATGACCCTCAGCATACACATTGCAAGTGGGGGAGCTAGACGTCTCTGCCTTGGGACCTTGAAACTGATCAGAGGCAGAACTAATACAGCCGGCTCCCCCCGCGCCGATGGGAGAGCTTTGTGTTGGTGGTGCCCCCAGCCAGTTGTCTTTTCATATTTTGACAATAAAGATAAATCAGACGTCTGACCCTACTGTTTACCTGAGGTCCATTATTGCGACCTCACTGCATATTAAGAAAACATCTGCGGCGTCCACTATGTGAAGCCCCTGTGTGGCCACGTCGGAACAGAGTGTCCGTCCGGCCTCAGTGCTGATGGATGATCTGAGGGGCAATTCCTCAGTGCCCACCCCTGCCTTGGTGGCCCGGCACCTCCCCTCTCTCAGGGTCAACCTAAAGAAATGATTATTACTCTGGCCATGAGCCCAGAGATAAATGTGGCTGTTGTCCAACAACAGCCCATAGGCAGAAATCTGTTATTTCTTCCTAATTCCAGATGCTACCACTTGATAAAAAGGACATTGTAGACACAGCAGAACCTGATTCCCATCCAAGTGCCCTTCTGCAGCTTGCGAGTGACACCCAGGGGAAGCTGCTGAGCTCCCCGCGGCTGTCCGCAGAGTGGGCTCGCACAGGACTGAAGAGTCGTGGGGTCCACCGGGTTTCCCAGGGAAGTGGTAAGGGGGTGTCTCCTCTGGGGAAGGCCTCACTGAGGTCACCACAGGCCCCCTGCATGGAGTACTAGTTGGGGAGGGAGGAATATAGCTTGGCGGCCGAGTGTCCCTGGGGGAAGTCACAGGGCAGCCCTCACCTGGTGCGCCATCCTGGGTGGGAGTTCAAGCTTCTTGTGTCAGTCTCTCCTCTGTGTGGGGTGGGGGCAATGCCCACCTTGCAGCTGTCACAGGGCGGTGTGAGATGACATCTATGGCAAGGCCGTCACCGACTCCAGTACCCAGGAGTGCAGGTGAGCGCAGGCTCCCCTCCCTTGGATTTGCTCTGTCTTTCCCACCGTGTCCTCGTAACGTCCCTCCTCTTCCATGTCTGAGCTGTACGTCTTCCTAGAAGGTGCAAAATCCCACCTGTTGACCTCTGCTGAGAGAGTCCCCCACCCGCAGGTGGGCTTCCCCACCTTACAGAGAGGTCCAGGGGCAGGAGTTCAGGGCAGTTCAAGCGCCGAGGTAGGGAGTGGAGGGCCTGATGAGGAGTCGCTCTCGTGGTGTGGCTGTTTGGGTCAGGATGTGTCTACGACGTGTGGGACCACACATACGTGGAGCCCATGGGGGAAGCAGCTCTGCCCTTCCCAGGGCTGGAGCAGAATCAGGGGAGGTGTGATGCCCAGGATCTGGGCTCACGCCTCATTTCACTTCCATCTTTCTTGAGGAAAGGTAACAGAGTCTCAAGGAGAGCGTGTTCATATAGGTTTTCACAGAGGACAAGGTCTGAGGACACCTGTGGCCCACGGGATACCTGTTTGCTTCTCTCCAGAGCCCTGCACAGTGCCCAGAGCAGGGCTGGGTAGCTCCATGATGCTGATGCTGCTTAATTGGGTGTTTCCGGTGGGGCTGCAAAGTGGGGTGGTGAACACGGGAGTGTTAGAGCAGACACAGATTGTCAGAAGCGTGAGCATGGAGCCTTGCCCACCTTGGCAGCAGACTTTGGAGTGCACTGGGACTAACTGGGATTCAAGGGCCAAAAAGGGGGAATGCTATATCGTCTGCTCTCAGGGTGTTAGCCCAGGTGCTTTGCGCATTCGGCATCTCTCCCAGGTGCCTCTGCTCTCCGGTCCCCGGTCAGCTGTGAGTTTCTGATTGGCAGATCCTAGGCTCCGCCTCTCTGCCCCCCCCACTGGGAAAAGGGCCCAAATGGCCTTAGGTCTTGTAGAAGACTGCCTGGGGTTGTGGGCCGAGGACCCCACAGAGCCCCAGGGCCCCATTCCTGTCTTCTGCTTGGTCACACAGGTCTTAGATTGTGGTCGATGTTTAGAAATGAGTCATAGGACTGTCAGCAGACAGGAGACCAGGCCCTCTGGGCTAGGTTTGTGGGAGGGCTGGGCCACTTGGCAGGGGTCACCTGGTCCTCGGGTGAGGTGTGAGAGGGGCTGAACTAACATCAGCTCTGCTAGTGGGAAAAGGCCACTGCTTTCCCAGGTCAGCCCTGACTCCTGCGGGGAGTTACTGCCCTTTGTCCTGCAAATACTGTGAGCTCACCTAGATGTCCCACCCACATGGGCACAGTCACCAAGGCAAGTGCAATGGCCTGGGGATTTGGGGAGATGAATAGGAGGGGACAGGAGGCTTCCCCTCGCCCTGCCCTGCCTGGCTGCCCTGACTTCAGGACACCTCAGGACACCCTTCAACCTGAATACACAGGTAGAGAGACCCGTTTGGCTCTGAGACAGCCGGCCCTTCTGTGAACTGTGGAGTCCAAACCTGGACACAAGAGATCTTCCTGCACAGGAACCTCAAATTCAAGGTATGCCAGCTGGGGGGTCTGTGAAGCTGGCTGGCTGCAGCCAGGGATGCAGCTGAGGTCATTTCCTGCAGGGCAGTTTGGGAGCCATGTGGTCCCCTGAGAAATCCCACTTCTGCACTGGGAATCCCTGAGGGGCTGAGGGTCCCAGGACAGATGAGTTTTATGGCAATAGTTTCTCATCTGGCCCTGGTGAGTGTCCAGACCGTAGACCCTGGACCCTCTGTTACTCCCTGAAAGACTGAACCAGGTAAGGGGGACCAGGAGCTCCAGAAGCTGGTAATCAGGCCAGGGTCCCCTCACAAGCCTGTTCCAGGACAGTGTCTGTGGAGTTCCTGGACCTCCTTTGCTGGGACCACAAGACCTGGGCTTGCAGCTGGATCTGAGGGGACCCTTACCCTCTGTGAGGGTGGCTCGAGGGTGGTTCTCTTTTAGTGCCACCAGCCTCCTGTCTCCTTACCTGAAGTGTTACTCTGAGGCTGCTGGTGAAAATCAAGTAGGTACACGGGGCATGTGTGTCCTCTGCCCACAGAGGCTCCCACTAAGTCTGAAGGCCAGGCACTCAGCCTTAGCCTCTCCTTCCATGGCAATGTCCCAGGTATTTCACACCATGCCCACTCCTGGGTAAGGAGTCGATTTGAGGAGTGAGAGAACTGCTCATCTCTCCTCTTGGGTCTCTGCCCAGTGGACCCAAGGTCAGAATCCCCGAGGGTGATGGGCGGCAGTGGTGACCCCCGGCTATGGCCAGGACTGGGCTGGATGCACCGGCTTCTGCCCACGTCTGAAATCTGCGTCGTAATAACTTCACTGGGCTTCTTTGATGGTTTGTGCCCTGGTCCTGGTGAGCCACGGAGGACATTGGGACTCACAGCTCAATGGCACTGTTGCAGCCCATGGTCCTTTCCTTTCCCCTCTGACCACTTCTGTGCCACATCCTGATCCAGCCTCCTCTGCCAGGACAGGAGCTCTCATGCCCTGCTGCCCTCTCCCGGGTTTGGCCTCATCACCTGCCAGCCCCCTTATTCATTTAACAGCCACCAGTGACTCTGGCTCCCTTCTCCAGGGCACCTTTCTTTAGTGGCCAGAGGGGCCTTTCTAAAGCATAGCTGGGGGTCCCCATTTCCTAAAAAGTAAAATACAACATCTTTTGACTGATATTCATAATTATTGAGGGAGAAATGGGAATCTGTGTATCTTACCTGCTTTTATTGGCCAGAGAGGGAGCATCAGACTATTTACCCCCTGAGGAGTTTCAGGGAGAGAAACCTCTACTGTCCCCAGCTGCTTGCTCTTCCCTGCACCCATGACCTCCGATCTAGGGCACTCAGGGGTCTGACTACGGCCCTGGACCCCCAGCCCCCAGCATCCTCCTTCCCACCAAGTTATCTTTCTCAATGAACAGCTCTGCCCACCCCTCACCCAAATGAGGAAGGAATTTTGGCCCATCTTTAGCTGCATCCTCCCCCCACCCAGCTCTTCAAACAGCTTCTGGGTGCAGGTAGCTCCCTGATGCCTTCTGCTTTCCTGGCTCACTCTCCCCTCTGGACCACTGGGGTTGCCTCCTAACAGCTATTTCTCCTACTTGTGTTTGCCTTGCCCTGTCCCCTGCTCTCTAAGCCAGGAATGACCCCTCCTGCTGCCAGGTGATCCATCAGTCTGGTGACACCATCCAATCTCCTGCTTGGTTCTCCCTCCAGGTCAGCTCCTAGCATCCTTGCGCATCCTGGGGCTAACCATCCCCAGCTCATTCTCCTGGGTGTTGGCCTCGGCAAGTGACACTCTCTTTGCCTGGAACATCCCCATGCCTCCTAACACAGGCAGGCTGCTGATGCTTGTGCCCCTCTCAGCACGATGCTGTGTGGCCTCTCCCAGGAAGCTCTCAAGGATCGCTCAGCCTGAGTCTCACATGCTGGCTCTGGCTTCCTCAGTGCCCTGTCCTTACTTTTACACATGGAGAAACAAAGGGGCAAAAAGCAGAGTCTTGCTCCTTAAATCTAGTATGGACCCGTGACTGCTGCAGAGCCACTCCTATCGCCTGATCAGCAAGCGTTCCCTTGCCATTAGGTCTTTCTAACAGCACACACGTCTTTGGTGAAAACTTGACCTTTAAAAATAGGAAGGTGAAGCTTGTTTATTACTGCAGGATCTTTTCACGGACCCCACTCCTTCCCAGAGGGCCTTCTCAGGGTGCATCTTGGCCTCACATCTTTCTTCCAACCACCATTCATTCTCTCTGCTCCTCTTTAAAGGGACATTTGCAGAAGTGGCTTGCTGCATTCTAAATTTTGGCTGTTGCTTCACTGCTTCCTCCATAGCCCCACTCCACTCAAACAGGGTCCCTATCTCACCAGGGACACTGCCTTCATCCTGTTATTGTAGCCACATGCCTAGGGGTTTACAATGCTGCCTGTTCTGTTTCCCAGATCCTGGGGTGTGGTTTCCATGAGCTCCTGCTCAGAACCACTTGCAGCTTTCCATTCCTTCCAGAAGAGAATCCAGACCCAACGCCATGATCTGTAGGGTTCTCAGCCCCTCTTGCTATGCCGTCGCTCACCTAGTTCCAGCCAAGCTGACCTTGAGAAGCTTGCAACATGAAGCCTTTTTTCTCATCACAGGGCATTTGCACTGACTCAGCTCCTTTCTGGCTGCCTTCCAGCTGTCAGGGAGGGTGGCTCAGGGTGCATTGTCGTTTACATCACTCAAGCGTGTCCCCTCACTCTGGACCTGGTGTCTCCCTACCCTTCCTACTTATACTCCCTGGAAGCTTTCCTTTACTCACAGCTTCTTAGGATCTGAAATGATCAATTTGTTCACTTGTTTACCATCTGTCTCTCCTCCTGGACAAGTGGACTCCCAGGCAGGGTCTTCATGTACCTTATTCATCCCCTAAGCCAGGAGAAGCCTGTGAGACCGGATGTCCCTCCCAGCTGACCATGTGGCCCACCACCCGCCTTCTGCATGAGAGGCTGGGAATAGCATAACCAAAATGACAGTCTCTTCATTCACAGAGAATTAATCAATGCTTATACAGGGTTGCCATAAAGTTTATGTGCAATTTAAAATAGTGTGCGATTTTAAATTGGTTTTTATGATCACTCTGTATACGGATGCAGGTAATACAGCCAGTCCCCGGGTTACAAATGAGATAAGTTCTATAGGTTTGTTCTTAAGCTGAATGTGTATGTAAGTTGGAACAGGTACATTTACCTATTACCTGTAATTGCCTCCATTTGTAGGTGAGAGTGGCACATAAGTCAGATGTTTGTAACTCAGGGACTGCATATATATTGCTAGATAAAAATGGCATTCTGCAGAGAGAGAGCTAGAGAGAACACTTGAACTTGTTTCTCCTGTATCTTTACAGTTTTCCTTATTCAAACCCCCCCAATTTTTACCCACTAGTCTACACAGAAATTGTAGGTTTGATGAACCGTTTATAAGATCTTTTGGTTAAGTGCTTGAGTAGAACCATGAGGAGGAAACCAGGCAAGAGCACGGGGCTGACAGCTGTACCTCTCTGATGCCTTCGAAGTTCTATGAGGTCTGGGACAGGACCCCGCCCATCCTTCCTGTGCCCCCAGGACTTGCTCCTCACCCCTGTGCCCCCATGACCTGCCCCACACAGTCCATGATTCTTTACCGAATTGTCATGCACTTAGCTCTGCACCAAGCACGCACAGAACATCTAAACGGCCCACCCTGTGCACTCACTTGAGAAGCTTTGGCACTCAAGGCATTTATGGATCTCTTGGGGAAGAAAATATTTTCATGTAAAAAAAAAAAGAATAGGCTCAGCACCCGTGAGGACACCAGCCACATACACCAGGGCTGGCAGGTTCGAACCAGGCCCCGGCCTGCTAAACAACAATGACAACTGCAACAACAACAACAACAACAACAAAAGCAGCCAGGCGTGGTGGGTGCCCATAGTCCCAGCCACTTGGGAGGCTGAGGCAAGATAATCACTTAAGCTCAGGAGTTTGAGGTTGCTGTGAGCTGTGATGCCACGGCACTCTGTGAAGGGTGACATAATGAAACTCTGTATCAGAAACAAACACAGGGAATGGATGCCTGTTAGGAATTGCTGACTAGCTTGTGGCTTGGGGTGCCCTGTGATACTCCGATGATACTTGTTTTGTGCAGGGAATTTGCTTCTTACTCTGGTGAGGGAATGAGGCATTGGGACTGAGCACATTTGCTGCTTTGTCAGCTGCTTTTTAGATTTTCACTTCTTATGCTTATGTTTAAAGGGAACCTCATCTTGCAACATTCCGGAATTACTACTTCGCACTTCCAGGTTCCCTTTGGCAGAAGCCTGAGGGTGCCCGTGCATCTGGCCCAGCCTTCTGAACAGAGCCCTCCACCAGGGTGGCTGGAGCTCTGCACCCCTGCAGGGCTTTGTCTTCCTGACTCCTGCAGGTGTCCAGAGCTTGGCTATTCCTACCGACAACGTAAAACGACATCTTGCCTTCTCTCCTCTCCAAGTTTCAATTTCTTTTCCGTAACTGGAGCAGAAGAAAAAGTGCTGCAGGGATATGATGAACTGACAGCGCACTCACTTCCGGGGTACATTTCTTCAACTGGGAAATTCTTAGTTTATTCCTGAGCAGTAGTGGTTTTCTTTCCTTAGTCAGCGTTCCGCCACCCCCAATGCGTTTCTCTCTCTCTTTCTCTCTCTCTCTCACATTCACTTATTCCCCCAGATCCAAGGATTTCCAGGGCCCAGCAATAGCTCTCTGGGTGGGTGGGGTCTCCAGAAGGATGGGCTCGGGGAGTCGTGGGCTGTCAGGGTGAGTGTGTACAAGACCAGGAGCACTGTGGGTCCATCAGAGATGGGGACCTCAGCTCTGCGGCCCCTTGGTGTATCGTCAGGTTATATCTTTTCCATTCATGGGAGAGAGGAGAGCCACAGAGCTGTCCCACAGGGGCTGAGCGCAGAGCGAGTGCTGGTGAATGCCAGGCACAATTCCTCCCTCTCCGGGAGAGGCTATCACTCTGGAAGTGAGGTGGGCTTTGGACACTGTCTTTGCAACCCCCTCCCTCATGCCAGCTTGCTTTTTGTAGGAAAACCGTGTGGACTTGAACACTCTAGGCCAGGCATCCTCAAACTTTTTAAACAGGGGGCTAATTCACTGTCCCTCAGACCGTTGGAGGGCCGGACTATAGTTTAAACAAAAAAAACTATGAACAAATTCCTATGCACACTGCACATATCTTATTTTGAAGTAAAAAACAAAACGGAAACAAATACAATTCATACCAACTCATGTGGCCCGCGGGCCGTAGTTTGAGGACCCCTGCTGAGACTCTCCTGGACCAATTACTGGATGAGTGTGCAGCGTGACCTGGCAGCCAAGCCCCTGAGTACCATGCACCCACCTGGACAGTGACCAAGGACAGGCACAGCCCAGCGTTTGGGACCAGATGTCACAGGGGTCTGCGAGGGGGTCTGCACAGACACCGCAGCTGAGGTGTTGTCACTCATGCACTGTGGCTCCCACTCCCCCATCCCAGCTCAGCAGCCTGGCCCTGGTTTCAGAACGGCCTGCTGGGGTCAGTCAGTCTGGTCCACTGACCAGGCAGATCCTTCCAGGAACCCATTAGGGTACAGATGGAGGTCACAATTCTGCCTGCTACCCATGGTTTGATGCCACCACACACACCCAGAGCCTGGGCCCTGTCAGAGAGGTGCAGACTGCTGGGGTCTCTCAGGCGTCCTGGAGAGCCCTGGGCTGGTCTGCCGTGCCAGGTGCAGCCTCCAAAGGGCCCAGGCTTGGATTTCTCCCTTGTAAGTGGTCTAATAAACTGTCCCTTGGCCAGTATTTGGGCCTACTGTACTTGCTTCCATCAAGCATTTCTGGCAGAAGAATTCTTGAGGCCTCTGGACTTGATTATGCCACAAAATAGGACCCACTAGGCCCATGTCTGGGTTGTTACATGGATCTGTGAGCCCGTTGTTATAGCCCGGGGCCTGTGGCCCAGGAGGCCTGGATGGAGGGAGCGCCAGTTGGCGTTTTCTGCTCATCCTGTTGGAGGTAAGACATGGGAGTCATTATACTAGGTCTGAAACACGAGGGAGCCACGTGGGCAGGATTTGGAAGTAGGCGAGTCAGGTTCCGGTCCCAGCTTTTCTGAGGAGTCTGTGGCCTTTGACAAAATGTCTGGTTCTCTGAGCCTCAGCCTCTTTCTCTGTTCTGTGGCAACAGAGAATGTAAGTCACAGGTAGGGCAGGAAGACTCACCTGCCACAACGTGAGACAAAAATTGATCCTCAGTGAAAGGCCAGAAAGTAGGACAGACACATTTGTTAATTTGAGTTTAATAAAATCTTAAAACGAAAACAAAAGTTGCCCCCAGTTCTGCCTCCCAAACCCCAGCTAGACCATATCCTTCCTGCTGTGTCCCAGTTCCCTCACCAAGACTCTGCCAACCTGCAGATACGGGTTCCCTCGCTTGCTGAGCCTCTGCTAGGGTTGTACTGAGCTCTAGCCCCTCAGCCCACTCGAGTTCCAGCAGTCTCAGGCCTTATTTGCTATTTGACCCACAAAAGGAGCAAAATATGCATTCTTCTCAAGTTCACATGTTCATTTATACATATTCTAGTATTCACATGATACCGAACACACACTGCATGCTGTTGCCCTAGTGGCTGGCACGTGGCTGCCCCTCAGGAGATGGCAGCAAGGAATTGAGAGCATCCTGTTACTAGTTACCTGTACTACATGCAAAGTAGTAAATGAATGTGGACTGAGGTTACTGAAAATATGAACTGTAAACTCTGAGGCAATCACAAAAAACTTGAAAAGAAATCTTAATGGTATATGAAGAGAAGCTTTAAAGTGAAATCATGTAAAATGTTCAATTAAAACAAGGGAAGGTAGAGAAATAGAGAAAAAAGAAAGGACAAGTGCAAAGAATAAAAACATTATAAATAAGGTAGGTATGAAACAAACTACATAAAGGGTCATTTTACACAAGATTAGTCTAAACACACCAACTAAAAGATGGATTATCAGCGTGGACTTAAAAGAAAAAAAAGAAAGAGAAACCAACTACAACTGTGTAGTTGGGTACAGGAAACTCACTTTAAAATATAAAACAAACCATTTGTTTTTTTTTTTCTTTTTTTTAAATTTTATTATCTTTATTATTAAATCATAGCTGTGTACAATAGTGCAATCAAGGGGTACAATGTACTGGTTTCATATACAATCTGAACTATTTTCATCAAACTGATTAACATAGCCTTCCTGGCATTTTCTCAGTTATTAT
>CAUYRH010089586.1:0-13485 GCA_963574655.1 Perodicticus potto
CATTGAGCCACAGGTGCTGAGCCGCATTTTAGTTTTAAAAAATGTTCTTATGAATTATTTTTAGAGTTTCCCCCCTTCATCAAATAGATTCTATTTCAGGACTAATATTTGAGGTGGGCAGACATGAGGCAGGAGGGTAGGTGGAATAAAAGGTAATAATTAGAGCTTCCCTTTTCCATTATGGTGGTTGTGAACCTGCTCATTTATTGAAATGAGTTCAATTTAATAAACATTGATCATGGGCTTACTTTGTATAAACCACTGAGCCAGGGCGGCGCCTGAGGCTCAGTGAGTAGGACGCCTGCCCCATATACTTAGGGTGGCTGGTTCAAACCTGGCCCCAGCCAAACTGCAACAAAAAAATAGCCGAGCATTGTGGCGGGCGCCTGTAGTCCCAGCTACTCGGGAGGCTGAGTCAGGAGAATCACCTAAGCCCAGGAGTTGGAGGTTGCTGTGAGCTGTGTGATGCCATGGCAGTCTACCGAGGTGACAAAGTGAGACTCTGTCTCTACAAAAAAAAAAAAAAAAAAAAAAGAGCCAGAAACACTACAATAATACAAAGAATATTGCACATAGTGCCCATCTTTTAGGAACTCACTCTCCCATTTTGCCCTTTCACATTTAGTAGTTTACACTCAACTAATGCTCTAGCTGCTTCACTGCAAAGTGATGTATTATTCAGAATTCAGATAACCAACACCAACTTAAGGGAATCAAATGATTCATAGACTGTTGATTATTTCAGAGGAAAAGGGGTTGATGTTATTGGTGGTAGGAGGCAGATGGTAGATCTATTTATCAGATTTTCCACAATTGCTTAGCAGAGAAGGAGGGTATTTAAGTCTATAGAAATCTGCAAACTGGCTTCAATGGGCATCTTGTTCTGACCTGCCCATGAAGCAAAATAGACGTAGTGTTATTTGGAGTTAGACATGTAGGAAATTTCATAAGGCAGAAAAGAAAATATCTCTCAGGCTGGCGCGGTGGCTCATACCTATAATCCTAAACTCTGGGAGGCTGAGGAGGGTGGACCCCTTGAGCTCAGGAGTTCAAGACCAGCCTGAGCAATAGTGAGACTGTATCTCTACTAAATACAGAAAAACTAGCTGGATGTCTTGCTGGGTGCTTGCAGTCCCATGTACTCAGGAGGCTGAGGCAAGAGGATGGCTTGAGCCCAGGAATTTGAGGTTGCTGTGAGCTGGGCTGATGCCATGACACTTTAGCCAGGGTGACAGAGTAAGACTCTGTGTCTAAAAAAAAAGAAAAGAAAAGAGAAGAAAATACCTCTCAGACGGCGCGTGTGGCGTAAAGGGGTAGGGCACCGGCCCCATATACCGGAGGTGGTGGGTCCAAACCTGACCCCGGCCAAAAGCTGCAAAAAAAAAAAAAAAAAAGAGAGAAAAGAAAATATCTCTCAAAAGAGATAGTATAGGGGTGTTGGAGGGTGGACTGCTGGTATAGATTTTGATAAGGAGTCTGAGGCTTTCAACCTGATGGCCTCAATTTTCCACTTTGTGTACCTCTTGTAATATTTTAAAAGACAAGAGATTTATATGATCTGAGGAAAAACCAGCGTATAACCTCTAGTAATATTTAACTTATTGCCTATAAGTATCTCCCAGGTACCTAGAACAGAGCAGGATTTAGCTACAGAGAGGCTTTTGTCCAGCAGACTGACAGTTAAACATTGGGTAAATTAAAACCTGAGAGATGATTGATCAGGCACTGGGTCAGTTCAAACCATGTTGACAAATGACACATGATGATTCCTTCAGATAGAAGGAATAAAATCAGGGGGAAAGGGTGTATCCTCCCCCTTTGACATAACTGGCTGGGTTGTGTCTGTATGTAAGTGATAAAACAAGAGTGTGTCCTTCTGTATTTGTCATCATGATTGAGGTAAATAGATGCATTTCCTCTAACTTTAAAAATATACAAGAAGGCTAAAACCTTCCCATCTCTGTCTGTGACCATAGCACGCATACTAGTTTTCTATGCTACATAACAAATTACCAAAAAGTTAGGTGCTTAAAACAACATGCTTTTACCGTCTCTCAATTTCTGTGGGTCTGACAGCTGGCCGTGGTGCACCGGGTTCTCGGGTCTCAGAAGGCTGAAATCAAGGTATGGGCCAGGCTGTGTGCTCATCTGGAGGTACAAGGAGGAAATTACCTGCTTGAATGCTCAGGTTCCTGGAAGAATTTATGTCCTTGGAGAACAGATTCTCGGTAGCATCTCTGCTGCTTCAGATCTCTGGCCCCTGACTCTCTTTGAAAGGGTTTACTTTAGTAGGTAGGCCCACCCAGGATAATCTCCTTTTTTATTAAAGCCAACTGATTAGGCTCAGCGCCTGTGGCTCAACAGGCTAAGGCACCAGTCACGTACACCTGAGCTGGTGGGTTCGAATACAGCCCGGGCCCGCCAAACAACAATGATGGCTGCAACCAAAAAATGGCCAGGCGTTGTGGCGGGCACCTGTAGTCCCAGCTACTTGGGAGGCGGAGGCAGGAGACTAGCTTGAGCCCAGGAATTGGAGGTTGCTGTGAGCTGTGATGCCACAGCACTCTATCCAGGGTGACAGCTTGAGGTTCTGTCTCAAAAAAAAAAAAAAGCCAACTGATTAGCGACTTTAATCACATCTGTAAATGCCTTCATTGTGTCCGTATAGCATAATCTAATAATCGTGAGAGTGACATCTTATCCCTTTTGCCATTTTGTTGGAAGCAAATCACAGATTTTGCTTGCTCTTGAGGGGATTAAATAATGGTGCGATTTGGGGTGTTGCCCTAGGCTGAATTGTATGCCGCAGCATGCTATAGTTTAAGTAACTTGTATGAGCAGTTTTATTGAAAGACAAGCCTTTTTTTTTTTTTTCTTACATTTGTATTTGGTGATGGAGATGAACTTAGGTTACAGAATAAATGTAGGTGGGGAAGGAGTAGTTTGGATGGTCAGACCTTCTTTATTTCCAAGCCACTTCCACAAACCACTGAACCACTTTGCAGCTGGTAGGGAGCCAGTGTTCTCTGGGGGAGAAGTGAACAGGCTGCTTCTTCCAGCTTTCATTTTTCACTCTTGGGAAGGGAAAGGTCATGGATGATTTTTCTTCTTCTCTTCTTGGCATCTGAGATTTTGGCAAGATAACCTGCAAAATAATTAACATCTGATGTGAATAGCAACAGGAAAAAGCGAGAAAGCACTTTATGACTAATTATGTCTCTAGACAAATTATTTTCATTTTTTTCCCCTTGATCGTTTGTTCTTCCCATTTCGAGGTGGGAGTTAATTGGGGAGATGGAAATAAAATGGAGATACAGAGTTCTTTACTTGTGCCCTTGGCTAGAATATGAAGGCAAGAGCAACAATAAGAAACAGGCCACCAGAAATACTAACCATTAGACATGAGAACGTAAAGCCCTAGTCAATTTGCATGGCTTTGTTGTCCCTGTGACTCCAGGATGGGCTTTATATTCTGCCATTTACTTGATGGAGTGCCTGGCACATGGCAAGCACTCTAAGTAGCTGTATAATGAAGGAAGGAAATTAATCTTCCTAGATGGTAGGAGAATATGAGGAAACAGAGATTTGAATGCATTGAAATAAGAATGTTGGGAAGCATGACCCAGGCCTGGCTTGGTAAAAAAGATTACAAGATAGCAAGTGATTAGGACCCAGAAGGAGGAGCCAGCGCCAGTGACCAGCAGAAAACCAGCTGGACGGTGGACTTGTCTCACCAGCTGGATGGTGAACTCTGTGTGGTCAGGGACTCACATTTATTATTGGGACTCAAGCTAATGGATGTGCTGGGTTAACACAGTTTCTAAAATCTTTTCACTGGACGTCATTGGTCAGTGGTCAACCAGTCTTGAGCTGGCAAGCTACGGACTAACTAGTTCTTGTGAAACATGGCGTCTTTGCCTTTATAATCCAACCCCCCTCGCCTTTGGTCTAAGGAATAGTCTTCACAGATGCTGCTCTCCTTTGTATGTACTTCCATAGGAGGAAATCACTTTTGTTTTAAATGAACTATCTTGTGAGTTAGTTCGACCATTAGTAACCTTTTTGCAATGCATCAGATTTCCCTTGCCTTATCTGGAAGTTAACTTTTCTTTTCTTTTTTTTTTTCTTGAGACAGAGTCTTACTATGTCACCCTTGGTAAAGTGACGTGGTGTCACAGCTCACAGCAACCTCAAACTTTCGGGTTTAAGTGATTCTCTTGCCTCAGCTCCCAAGTAGGGAAGTCAACTTTTCTTAACAATCGTTATTCTTGCCGGGAGTGGTGGCTCACGCCTGTGATCCTAGCACTCTGGGGAGCCAAAGTGGGTGTAATGCTTGAGCTCAGGAGTTCAAGACCAGCTTAAGGAAGAGTGAGACCCCCATTTCTAAAAATAGCCCGATATTGTTGTGGGCACCTGTAGTCCTAGCTACTTGGGAGGCTGAGGCAAGAGGATCATTTGAGCTCAAGAGTTTGACGTTGCTGTGAGCTATGATGCCACAGCATTCTACCCAAGGTGACAAATTAAGACTCTGTTGCCCACCCCCTAAAGATGTCATTATTCTTAACACTTATTATTGCATCAGAGTTTATTTTTCTTTTATCAAGTGGGAGAGGAAGAAAGCTAGAAACCTAAAGAACTTGAGGACTAGCAGTGAAGGAAGTTCTTCAAGGTCTTTGAGGAAGGTGAAAAGAGGTTCCTCTGGGAGGACAGTTGTTCAGAATAAGGCCCAGGTGTGGCTGTCCAGTTCTCTTCAGACTTTAGGCCCTGGAAGGCTGTAGTAGGCTGTAGTATATATGTAATAGCATGTAGGCCTTAGTAGGATGGCATTGCCATGTTTTGCCCGAACAATTTGCCTTCCTCCTCATTCACTATCTCTTATTACTAGGTGGTAACATTTCTCAGAAGCTCTGGTGCAGGTAGTTTTTTTTTTTTCCACCGGCCATGTTGGACTGGGGCTAAGTGTAAGAACTGGACTAACAGCTGAGAGTAGGGATAAACTGTGCCGTAGAAGAAGGCTAAGAAATAGTCCTATGCTGGGTGTTCTGGCGGGGTTGACCTTATTGTCCTAAGTGAGTAGTGTTGGTGGCAGAAGGACAAAGCTCCTGGAAGATATGTCAGTGCGGGAAGCCTGGAAAGACCTTGGCAAGCCTGTAGTTGGGACAGATTGGAGTGTCTGCCTGCTCAGAAGTGTGAGCCATCTGGAGCACATCACACCTGTGCCACACAATCTGGACTAGCTGCCCACTGTTTCCAAAACAATGATTTTTCTGGTTTAGGTGAATTATACATCTAATATGTTGATGTCTGGCTATTGGTGGTATAAAAACAATACTGAACATTTGGTCTAGGGCTTACTTATTAACTCTTAGGGATGGGAGTACCTTGGGGTATTTGGACATTCCCCACGACTCCTTTATGATTCTGGTTTTTACTAATCACCTATGGACATCTCAGGTTTCTGCTTAACTCTTGCTGGTTAGCAAGAATTTTGCCCAGTGTTTAGTCCCTAGTAGGCATTTGGGTAGTATTTTTATAATTATCATTCCTCACGGATTGGGTATAATAACTTTAGGATGCTCCATTTCCCTTCTTGCCATTCTTTTCCTTTGAATTTATATTGATCTGAGGGATAGAAATTATGAATCAGTTCATATTCTTTGGCATTATGCCCAGGATATTTTTATTTATTTATTTAGTTATAGTTTTTTGAGACAGAGCATCAAGCTATCGCCCTGGGGAGAATGCTATGGCATCACAGCTCACAGCAACCTCAAACTCCTGGGCTCAAGTGATCCTCTTGCCTCCGCCTCCCAAGCAGCTGGGACTACAGGCGCCCGCCACAACGCCTGGCTATTTTTTGGTTGTAGTTGTCATTGTTGTTTGGCAGGCTCAGGCTGGATTCGAACCCACCAGCTCTGGTGTATATGGCTGGCGCCTTAGCTGCTTGAGCTATAGGCACCACCTGGGAAATTTATTTTTTATTTATTTATTTTTTTTGAGACAGAGTCTCACTTTTTTTTTTTTTTTTTTGTAGAGACAGAGTCTCACTTTATCGCCCTCGGTAGAGTGCCATGGCATCACACAGCTCACAGCAACCTCCAACACCTGGGCTTAGGCAAGTCTCTTGCCTCAGTCTCCCGAGTAGCTGGGACTATAGGCGCCTACCACAACACCCGGCTAGTTTTCTGTTTTTGCAGTTCTGCCAAGGCTGGGTTTGAACCCGCCACCTTCCGTATAGGGGGCTGGTGCCTTACTCGATGAGCCACAGGTGCCGCCAGGAAAATTTATTTTTAAAATGTCCACTTCTCTATTTTTTTCTATTTTCCCACTCTTGTTTTGCCAACTTAGTTCATGTTTTGCACAGCATAATTTTGTCATTTTGAAGGTCATTTCCTTAAGTTTCTGAGTATGATATCAGCAGGGGTGGCCGGAGAGTGGTGAGAGGAAGGAGGGTAAGTGGTAATTGATGACAGAGTGATACCAAGTAGGGGGAAGTTCCAGATTACAAAGGATTTTCTCCAACCGGTGCTCCATTTCATTGGATAATTACAAGCAGTTTGGCCGCATAAATGTAGATTATCTTATGTTAATATTGACAGCTGGATAGTATAACAAGAATTTCTATTTTATGTTTTTCATTACATTTCTTTGAGTTTTAATAGGTGTTTATTTATTTATTTTTTATTGGGGATTCATGGAGGGTACAAGAAACCAGGTTACACTGATTGCATTTGTTAGGTAAAGTCCCTCTTACAATTGTGTTTTGCCCCCCAAAGGTGTGGCACACACCAAGACCCCATCCCCCCTTGCTTGTTTATTTTTGTTTATCTTCATTTAGGATTAAAGCTAGGTAACCATTTTATTTATTTATATAGTTAGGCAAATGCATCAGTTAAAAGTAAGGAGGGAGCCGGGTACAGTGGCTAATGGTTGTAATCCTAGCACTTTGGGAGGCCAAGGTGGGTGGATTGCTTGAGCTCAGGAGTTTGAGACCAGCCTGAGCAAGAGTGAAACCCCGTCTTTAAAAATAGCTGGGCATCGTGGCAGCTACTTCTCAACCTGTATTAAAGGCTTGCAACATTAGGAATGTTGAGGACCACTGGGCTAGAGGATCTCTTGAGCCCAAGAGTTTGAGGTTTCTGTTAACAATGAGTCCATAGCACTCTATGGAGGGGGGAAAAGTGAGACTCTGTCTCAAAAAAAAGTAAGGAGGAATTGGTACAGATTAAGGATAAAAATGCTGATGCTGTTGTTAGTTCTAGCCTCTTGTCTGACATCTGGCCAGTCTCACAGCTTTGAACTCAGTTTATTGCAGAACCTGGGAATCACCACAAATGAGTGTGATTAGGCTCTAATTTTTTTTTTTTAATTAATTGATGAATTAAATTCTTGAACTCTTGTTATTATTTCAGCAGACGCTGATACTTGGATGGTGATACTGGATCCTATGAAGCCTGGTGGACCTTTTAAAATGAAGGCACAACAGATTTTGGGGAGAATGAACTTCACCCAGACAGTTCATGATGTCTTGTTTGGAGACGTCTGGCTCTGTAGTGGGCAGAGTAACATGCAGATGACTGTTCTGCAGGTAATTTTCAGAGCTTCCTCAATACTCAACATCAATGTTGCGATGAAGAAGAAAAAGGGGGAGGAAGAGGGAAGAAACGATGAACTTAACACATGCTGAGATCTGTTCTCAGCACTCTGTATGATTAATTAATTTGATTTAACAGCCTTAAGAGGTAAATTACCAATTAAATTGGTAGTTATTGACTGGCACTAATATTTATTATACATTTTGATTTTCTTCCTTTAATAGGTTAAGAGCTTGAAAAAATTACTAGGACTTTCTCCAAAATGGAGTTTCTTCTCAACTTGATTTTTGTTTTCTTGCCTTTTTTTTTTTTTTTTATTATCCTCCCCCTTTGAGAAACATTTAAATTTGAGGGTTAAAAAATCTTTACAACTAGACCATGATCTCAATTTATTTCTCTTTTTCAAAAATTTGTAAAATTGAGTCCTTTTAGGTACTTTGATTTCTTTCTTTCTTTTTTTTTTTTTTAGAGACAGAGTCTCACTTTGTCGCCCTCGGTAGAGTGCCGTGGCGTCACATAGCTCACAGCAACCTCCAACTCCTGGGCTTAGGCGATTCTCTTGCCTCAGCCTCCCAAGTAGCTGGGACTACAGGCGCCCGCCACAAGGTCTGGCTATTTTTCTGTTTTGCAGTTCGGCAGGGTCGGGTTTGAACCTGCCACCTTCGGTATATGGGGCCGGCGCCCTACTCGATGAGCCACAGGCGCCGCCCTGTACTTTAATTTCTTGTTTTGCTTCAATAGCTTCTATTCATTATAGTTTCTCCTTCATTTTTTTTTTCCTTTTTTAAGCCTATTACTAAATAACGCTGCTAAAATGATCTGACTCTTGACATATCTACTTCATCATTGGTTTTCTGATTCAGAACCTAAATTACTGTATTTAAGTCTTCGTAATTAATATTTTATTTACCTTTACTTTCTGCCTTACTTAAACATATGGAAGGTTTTTGAACTGAAGTGTTTATTAAACTGAACTTTGTACTCTGTTTTAGCATGAGTTGAGTGGAAGCAAAGTTGAAGTTTTAACTTTTGGTAGCATGGTTTTGTATAGAAGTGAAATTGCTGTTTAACTCATTAAGGAAAACAGTATTTTTCTTTTTCTATATATTTTTTGAGACAGGGTATTGCTCTGATCCCAGGCTAGAGTGCAGTAATGCCATCATAGCTCACTGCAACCTCAAACTCCTCTTGCCTCAGCAGCCTCCTGAGTAGCTGGGACTGCAGGAATGTACTACCACGGCTGGCTAATTTTTCCTATTTTTGTAGAGATAGGGGTCTCACTCTGCTCAGGCTGGGAAAACAGTACTTTTCTTAATGCTTTAATTGCAGTTCCGTGTTTGTACAGAAAGGCACGATCCAGATCTGTTTGTATCTATGTAGTCACTTTCCCAATAGCAGTCTGTGCCAGGGGATCCCTTCCCATTTTCTGTCAAGTTAAATCAGATTTTGATTGTTAGGAGTAAACACTTTTTTTTTTTTCTCTGCCTAGAATTTACTCTTAACCATCTTCAATATTAGGCTAGGGCTGCAAACTCTAAGATATAAGGGAATAGAAAAAAGATTCCATCTGAAACATCCAAGTGTTAATTTTTAATTTTTTTTTGTTTTAAATCACGCACTTAGTTTGCAAGACAGCATTTTAGGTGCTGATAGTACCAAAAGCCAAGTTTTCTAGTCTCTTAACAGTCTGTAGAATCTTATTTTTTTTTTTTTTATCAAAAGATGCTTTACATGGCTTCGCTTTTATTCCTTTTGCTTCTTTTCACACCACACACACACACACACACAAACACATATATACACACACACAGAGCGTCTGTCTCTTTCCCGTCTCTCCTTCCACGTGACTTTCCCCGAGGAGGTAAGATTTCCACTATAACCTACCACTGTTCACATTCAAATGCAGGAAACGGCAGATTGTAGGCCCATCTTGTTGTTAGGGTAAAGTCGAATTTTAAAATTGAGTGTTATTTATAACACTGAGTGAGATGTTTATAAATGGAGAGAAGTCTAAATGTTCATCTGTCGCCTCCTAAGTCAGGGTAGGTCTTAAGACTTGGGTATTTCTAGTTAGGCCCAGAAAAAGATGACCAATGTCAGTGAGGAAACCTATTTTTCGGTATTTTGAGTCTCCCCACATTCATACTTTACAAGTGGGGGATGGAAGATCCAGAAGGGAAGGGCTGGCACCAGGTTACAAGAAAAGATTCACAGGAGGTGACAGCTGGCTTTTTTTTTTTTTTTTGCAGTTTTTGGCCGGGGCCAGGTTTGAACCCACCACCTCGGGCATGGGGCCGGCCCCCTACTCCTTTGAGCCATAGGCACCGCCCGACAGCTGGCTTTTTGTAGGTAGTACCTCATCTACCGGCCACCATAGTGAAAGTAACTTCGCTTACAGAATCTTCAAATTCTTTTAAGTACATAAAATCTACCTATGTTTTTCTGCGCGTGCACACATATACAAACACACATGCCTCGTCCTTCTCCCCTACACAGACTCCATGCCAACATTCTCTGAGGAAATAGATTCTTGGTGTGTCTTCATTAATTCAAGAATGTAGCATAAAGGTTACAAAATGAACACTGGTGAGCAGCTGCTTTGATGGTGAATGGTCTGGTCCCTAGAGAGGCCACGGTGCTCTCTCTCAGCCTCCGCAGAGTTAATGACTTCAAATACCTTGGTGTTCATTTACATCCTCATTTAAATACTTGGTAGAAAAATAATTACACTGAGGTGTTTGATGAGATGAAATCCGATCTCAACAGATGGAGCAAGGCTTCCCCTTTCATCAGCAGGGAAACCAAGTGTCATTTAAATGAAAATCTTCCTGAAATCTCTTTATTCCTAAATTTGCTGCCAATATCCCCGAGGAAATGCTTCCATCAAAAAGGCCTAGTGATCTGGGGAAAGGATACCGATTTCTTAGTCACTGTCATTACATTGTCAGGTCCAGCCAGAATCGCCCCCACCCCCACCTTTGTTACCACTTTCTGTGGATTTTCAAGTTTTGGCTTGAAATAATACACGAATGGGAGTTTGAAAATGGAAGTTTTCCAGCCAGTGTTTTGGATCCAGCCCCGCATGCTGGTAACAGTGTAGGAGAATGCCAACCACCCTGACTCTGCCGGCCTCTCGCAGTGCTCAAAGACAAGGAACTGCTCTCCCAGACTGCCTCCCCAAGCTGGCGTCTCACTGCGACGAGGCTCTTGAGTTCCCAGCCAGTGCGGAAGCCAGTGTGGGCGGAGAGAATGAAAGCAATTTCATCCCCTGTTTCCATGGAAGCAGCATACCATCCTTAGTGTTTAGTGAGGAACTGAATTTCAAAGGAGGCAACTTTTTACAGGTACTTGGTGCTGAAAAATAATTTCCCTGCCAGAATATAGTGTGAGTGCATCAGCCTGTTCCTACTTTCAGTGTTTAGATTTAATTTGCAGGTGAGATCCTGAAGGAACAGGTCTGGGTTACCCTTGGAATTTTCCTAGACCATGCATAATCTCTGACCTGGTAGTGGGAAGACCAGCAACCCTGACAGGTTGGAGCTGCTGCTACCAGGGAGCCTTGCAGGCTGTGGCTTCCATTGTGACCAAAAGGGCCATTTCATTTGCATCTGGCCACCTCATTGGCCTGCAGCAGGCTCAGTGGCCCATCAAGAGGCAATTCCGTGGGCAGCGTATTTCAGTGAAATGCGCTGTGGGGGCACCCTGGCTGTTCCTTCGTTTCTCTTACACTGTGGCTGGAGGGCCAGCTGTATTCTCCATGGTGGGTGGGAGGGAAAGAGAGCCAGCTGCGCCCTCTGGCCAGCGGCCAATGGAAAGTATCCCAGCCTGGTGCCTTGTGCGTTGGCAGCCCTGACTCAGGTGGAGCACTTGTTCCCTAAGGCAAAAGGAAACACAGCTTCCTGATACTCCTCTTAGCCCTTTGTTTTGGGAGAAGCTGGATTAGCCCAGGAGGATAGAGAGGTCTTGAGTAAAAATACACATCAAAGCAAAACAAGGTATTTCTGATACAGTCTTTTTAAAATAAAAGAAAGATATAATTTAAAAAATCGAGATTAAAGGAAATAGCGCTTGTGTGTAAGTTCATAGAGGAATGATGCTTAATAGGGTTAACAAAAAAATTACACTCATTCTTGTCCATGGAAACCCTAAGCCATTCCTGGCATATTCTTGGCATCTGATAAGGTTTCATAAAGTCATGAACCAAAGTTTGTGTTGAGTACTTTTGTGTGGAATTTTCCATTTTTGGGGTATTGTGTTTGCACTCAAAAAGTTTTGGATTTGAGGGTGGCACCCATAGCTCAGTGAGTAGGGTGCCGGCCACATACACCAAGGCTGATGGGTTCGAACCCAGCCTGGCCTGCTAAACAACAATGATAACTGCAATAATAACAACAAAAAGCTGTGCATTGTGGCAGGCACCTGTAGTCCCAGCTACTCGGGAGGCTGAGGCAAGAGAATCGCTTAAGCCCAAGAGATTGAGGTTGCTATGAGCTATGATGCCACGGTACTCTACCCAGGGCCATAGCTGGAGATTCTGTCTCAAAAAAAAGAAGTTTTGGATTTTAGGATAGGGGAGGATCAACCTGTGTAACAACCATTTACATTGTATTATAAGTAATCTGGAGATGATTTGAAGCAGACAGGAAGGTATTTGTAGGTTATGTTGATAGGTAAATATACCATTTTATGTAAGGATTTTTGAACATCTTTAAACCTAAGGGAGGAGAGGTTGTGGAACCAATCCTTGGCAGCTATGGAAGGACAGTTAGAAGCATTTTGAGACTGATTTTAGTATGTTCAGCAGTTCACTCATGTCTCAGGCGTGTTTCTTTTGATCTCACTTTTCTTGTGTGATATGGATTACACAAACCTACCTCCCCATGGCCTTTTCTGGGTCCACACAGGATACTAAGCCCCATTTTTATAATTGCCAAGCCTTTGTGTTATTGGATGTTTTTTCAGAGTACAAGTGTTTTCGTTTCAAGATGCCACGGTGCTCTCATTCATAGTCAGTATCTTTAGCCTAAATGACTTTACCACTCCTCTTGGCTAATGTAGACCTCTCCTTAAAATCACGGGTTTCATTATTTTCCTGCCCTCTTTGGGAACATGATTCATCATGTTGCCTCTTGGTCAGGGTGGATCAAGGTGATTCAGTCTGTCCTGTTGATTTTAGTTACTTATTTGATCTCAGTATATTGAAAGCTCAGGAGGTACTCGTAGGATTTCTAGTGTTGGTTACTAAGAGGCATCAGGGTAGTTCACCGCCCACTAGCTTAAACGACATTTCACTTTCTCTTCTAGATATTTAATGCTTCAAGGGAGTTGTCTAACACTGCTGCCTATCAGTCTGTCCGCATCCTCTCCGTCTCTCTCCTTCAGGCAGAGCGGGAGCTGGAGGACCTGGCTGCCGTTGACTTGCAGTGGTCTAAGCCCACCTCAGGTACATGACTGCTCCAACATGTGCCGTTTCTTACGACCGGGTTAGTGCCCCACGCGGAATCCGTGAGCCTGAGTTTGGTTCTTACCTGTCTATTTATTATTACTCAACTCTTTTCATCCAGTTCTTATTGACTCTCCACCCCACTCCTAATGCTGACTATTTCAGATATTTCTTCCCTGACTCTACTGGTGACTCTTCTCCCTTATGATGATGAAGTGACCTTTCCTTCCACAACTTCAGTGAAAAAAAAATTTTTTTTTTTTTGAGACAGAGCTTCAAGCTGTCACCCTGGATAGAGTGCTGTGACATCACAGCTCACAGCAACCTCCAATTCCTGGGCTCAAGCAAGTCTCCTGCCTCCGCCTCCCAAGCAGCTGGGACTACAGGCGCCCGCCACAACGCCCGGCCATTTTTTGGTTGCAGCTGACATTGATGTTTGGCGGGCCC
>CAUYRH010089587.1:0-10814 GCA_963574655.1 Perodicticus potto
TTTTTTGAGACAGAGCCTCAAGCTGTCACCCTGGGTAGAGTGCCGTGGCATCACAGCTCACAGCAACCTCCAATTCCTGGGCTCAAGCGAGTCTCTTGCCTCCGCCTCCCAAGTAGCTGGGACTACAGGCGCCCGCCACAACACCCGGCCATTTAGAACATCTTTAAGATAAAGCCAATCCATGCAATCATGGAATTCTATTATCTGTAATAGATGTGTCTCTTAAGGTGTTTTGAGCATTTGACAGAGAAATGGGCTAATTTCTCAAGTTTCCTGAGAATCTTAGAAATATCATATATGACAACATACTGATTTTCCCTGCAATATAGAAACAACGCTCCAATTAACACACAGTGTCCTGCTGAGAGTTAGTTTCACACCGACCCCGCACACTTGAGGGCCAGTTTGCCACCTGCCCTAAGAAAAATCATTTACCCTCGACCAGTTAGGGCTCTCTTAAATAAGGGTTAAGTTCCTCCAAAACGAGGAAGGGGTGTGAACTCACACACATAGACACACACAGAATCATTTTCATATTATATTTTCAATGAAAATGCAGAAAACCCAATTTTTAATTCCTTTTTATTTGTTGATCTATTTGGAGATAGGTCCTGCTCTGTTGCCAGGGCTGGAGTGCCGCGGTGTCACTGTAGCTCACAGCAATCTCTTCTGGGCTCCAGCGACCCTCCTTCCTCAGCCCTTGAGTAGCTAGAACTACAGGCATGTACCACAAAATGGCTAATTTTTCCATTTTTTGTGAAGACAGTGTCTCACTCCTGCTTAGACTCTTCTTGAACTTCTGCCCTCAAGTAGTCCTCTCCCCTCAGTCTCCCAAAATGCTGAGATTATAGGCATGAGCCACTGCACCCAGCCCCAATTTATTCTACAATAGTATTGAGAACACTCCACAGGATAATTTATATGCTCTCTTTTTTATCTATTTTTTACTTTTCTATTAACTGAAGATGGACAATAGGGCAACTTTTGATAAAAGTTTTACCAGAAGATGCCAAATCAAGAATTAATGAATGCCGGGCAACACCTGTGGCTCAGTGGGAAGGGCACCGGACCCATATATTGAAGGTGGAGGGTTCAAACCCAGCCCCAGCCAAATTGCAACAAAAAAATAGCTGGGCATCGTGGTGGGCGCCTGTAGTCCCAGCTACCTGGGAGACTGAGGCAAGAGAATCGCCTAAGCCCAGGAGCTGGAGGTTGCTGAGAGCTGTGACACCACAGCTCTCTACAGAAGGCAATAAAGTGAGACTCTATCTCTAGAAAAAAAAAATAATTAATAAATGCCAAAAAACTGGGGTATAAATATTGTCTACAAGTCACAATGCCTTCTAGAGCCTTCCACACACTGTCCAAACATGTCATGCTCACCCAGGAAGACAGTCCATTCTGCTTTCTGTGCTCTCCAATCCTTCCTGTTTTCATAACACCCTTTCCCTCTTTCCAGCCCTCCCACCCTCTGCCCTCAGTCAAGGTCGACCCCAATGCAGCAGCAGCACCCATCCCAGGCCACAGGCTGTCTCACTCTCAGGACTGTGATGGCAGCCAGGAGCAGGAGTGGCCACTCACAGAGGAAGCAGCTCCAGACAGCACTGTCAGTGTCCACGTGCACACTTTATGGCCTCTGAGGACCCCTAGTCTCAGGGAGGGGAGCAGACAGGACAGGACTGTCAGTGTACACGTGCACACTTGATGGCCTCTGATCATCCCTAGTCTCAGGAGGAGAGCAGAGGGGACAGCACTGTCAGTGTCCCCATGCACACTTGATGGCCTCTGATCACCCCTAGTCTCGGGGGGGAAGAAGACTGGCACTCCCACCTTTCTGTTCCCATCCTCTCAGCGCTCCCCCAGAGCCTGCCATCTCACACCTTTGGCTTCTCTTTTGATTTCAGTGAAATCCAAAACTCTGCAGCTCTCAAGGAATTCTACCAGCCAGACGAGGCCTCACCTGCCACCCGGGACAGGGGTAAGAGAGGGAGAAATCTGAGAGAGCAGCCAGGGAGGAATCTTGATGATCAGAAGAGAAGTTTGGGAGATGCCAGGGGAGAAGTGAAGTCTGGCCAGGTATACATGAAGTTTTCACTGTCCTCTGGTAACAAGACATTAGAATTCCCAGGTAAAGATGATAAACTCAGGCCTGGAAGCAAGGCTTTTTTAAAAATGTATACATTAAAAATCAACCAAGCTGGGCAGCGCCTGTGGCTCAGCGAGTAGGGCGCCGGCCCCATATACCGAGGGTGGCGGGTTCAAACCCGGCCCCGGCCGAACTGCATCAAAAATCAGCTGGGCGTTGTGGCGGGCTCCTGTAATCCCAGCTACCTGGGAGGCTGAGGCAAGAGAATCGCTCAAGCCTAAGAGGTGGAGGTTGCTTTGAGCTGTGACTCCACAGCACTCTACGGAGGGCGAGAGAGTGAGACTCTGTCTCTACAAAAAAAAAAAAAAAAATCAACCAAGCTGTAGGCTTCTTGTATTTTCTGAATTTATTTCCCAGATGTTCTCTGTTAGTATCTGGGTATGCCTTTTCAGTACACCAAAGAAAACAAAGCAAGATGAAGGCCTGTCCCATGGTCATTAGCACACGAAGCAGGAGGCAACTTACCCCCGTCCTACACCCCGGGGACAAGTGTGGGAATGCTGGAAAATGAAAGGGAGCCATCCCGGGAAAAGGAGAACACATGTGTCTGAGCCCTTCCTATGTCTGAGTTACCCGCCCCACGTGCAGGCCTGGCTCCTGCCAGAGAAGCCCTGACACTTCCGGGATCTCCTGCTTGTAAAGCAAGGGTGAGCCCTAACAGCCTCCCAGCGCTTCATAAAGACAAATCTGTCCCCAAACCAGGTGACGACTCCTTCCTCTCATCAGGAATGACAGTCATCGTTCAGGCTGGGGTGCCCCGAAGGGCAGCAAACATCGAGCGGAAAAGCCAACTTCAAGTGCACAACCTGAAATCACTAAGGATCGCTATTCAGGCCCTTCTCCACGGAAGCACAAGGCGACAGGCTGTGTAACAAAAGATTACTTATCACCAGCCACATCCTACCAGCCACTGGACTACTGCACTACTAGCAACTAGCCTTTTAAGAATATAGCTTGAGACCTCCTGGGATCGCATCTGGAAACTCCCTACTGTTCCGCCAAAGCAAGCCTAGCAGAGATGCCTATTCCATTCCCAGCTTGTTCTCTAGCTGGTGATTGGAACAAGTGTTCAAGCTCTGGCCAGGAAAGCCGCCTTCCAGGATTTTTCTTAACTGGGTCTGCTTCTTTCTTAGATTTAAAAATATAAAAAATACTTTAAATAAAATAAAAATTTTTTAAAAAAATTAAAAAAAGAATATAGCTTGAAGCAAAAGAAGATTTCTAAAACAAAGAAAAACAGAATCTTACTGGTAATCTCGTGGCTACTCTGCATTCTCAAATATACTGCCGCTGGTTTCCCTGAAAACCTCCAGGAGGTAGAGAGGAAGAGAGAAGAGATGGCTCCTGGTTCCTTTTCCCTGAGACCCGAATGGGCTCTGAGTTAACCTATGATCCCAAGATAACAGCTTTTCCCAGTTCCACTCAGGAAAGCACTCAATTATACTAAATATATATACATACAAAATACATTAAAGTTATATTAAAACTACTTGGAGGGCAAAAAGGCACTAAATTCTGGAGTGAGGCATCTTCATGCTTACTTTCATGGAATTCCAAACATGTCTCCTAAAGGTATAAAGTTACAAAAAACATTTAGACAACATACGATGGGCTTGGCGCCCTTTGCACAGCGGTTACGGCATTAGCCACATACACCAAGACTGGTAGGTTCAAACCCGACCCGGGCCAGCTAAATAAGAACGACAACTGCAACAAAAAATAGCCGGGTATTGTGGTGGGCACCTATAGTCCCAGCTACTTGGAAGGCTGAAACAAGAGAATCACTTAAGCTCAAGAGTTTGAGGTTGCTGTGAGCGGTGACACCACAGTACTCTACCAAGGGCGACATAATGAGACTCTGTCTCAAAAAAAAAAAAAAAAAAGACAACATACAATACTGCATGCCAAAAACAGAGGTCCCTTCTCCCACATAAAGAACTCCAGAAGTTTCCACTACATAGTATAACCGCTCCACAACAGTGATGGACGGGCCACGGCCCGTATCTCAGAAGTTTCAGAAGCTGGGAAGTTGGCATAAGAAGCTACCTGTTATGGACAGGAAGCAAAATAAAGGAAGCTTAAGAAAGAATAAGGCACAGGCATTCCTTTGAAAGGAAACTCTTGCTTCTAAGATCTCTCAAAGACAATAGTTTCCAAAGCTAACAGATCAATTGTATCATATGAGACACCTTTAAACAGTACAGATTCTTTGTACTCTCAATAATTCCCCAACAATAAAAAATGTATATTAAATAAAAAGTACAGATTCTCAGGTTTGACCACAGTCATACTAAATTAGGCAGGGGAAGGTCCCTTGGGGAAGGGACGACGGGAAGATCCAAGCATCTGCAACTTGAATCATGATGTTCACGCATGTTTAAGAACCCACTCTAAGGCAGCGCCTGTGGCTCAGTGAGTAGGGCGCCCGCCCCATATACTGAGGGTGGTGGGTTCAAACCCTGCCCCAGTTAAACTGCAACAACAACAACAAAAATTAGCCAGGCATGGCGGGCGCCTGACGTCCCAGGTACTCAAGAAGCTGAGGCAAGAGAATCGCCTAACCAAACAACAATGATGGCTGCAACCAAAAAATGGCCTGGCGTTGTGAGCCATTGGGCGCCTGTAGTCCCAGCTACTTGGGAGGTGGAGGCAAGAGACTCGCTTGAGCCCAGGAGTTGGAGGTTGCTGTGACACTCTACCCAGGGCAATAGCTTGAGGCTCTGTCTCAAAAGAAAAAAAGAAATTCATGTTTCCACCTTAAAAAAAATGTACATATCCTAAGCTTTTGTATATCAGTATATTTTTTTTTTGTTTTAGTTGCTCCTGGACTCTGGAGTTGCTCCTGCACTGTGGAGTTGCTCCTGCAGCCAGAACAAAAATATATACTGATATTCAAAAAAATATACTGATATACAAAAGGAGCGTCTCTGTCTCTCTCTGTCTCACTTTGTCGTCCTCGGTAGAGTGCCATGGCATCACAGCTCACAGCAACCTCCAGTTCTTGGGCTTAGGCGAGTCTCTTGATTCAGCCTCCAGAGTAGCTGGGATTACAGGCACCTTCCACAACGCATGGCTATTTTTTTGTTGCAGTTTGGCTGGGACCGGGTTCAAACCCGCCACCCTCAGTATATCAGTATTTCCTAAAGCAATAGGTTCAAAACTGAGCCAGCATAATCTGAAATCAACTGATTAGAGAAAACATGCAAACCAGGTGGTGGTTCACGCCCGTAATCGTAGCCCTCTGGGAGGCTGAGGCAGGAGAACTGCTTGAGCTCAGGAGTTTGAGACCAGCCTGAGCAAGAGTGAGACCTCATCTCTATTAAAAATAAAAAAAAAAAAGGCTCGTTGCCTGTGGCTCAAGGGGCTAAGGCGCCAGCCACGTACACCTGAGCTGGCGGGTTCGAATCCAGCCCGGGCCCGCCAAACAACAATGACGGCTGCAACCAAAAAATGGCCGGGCGTTGTGGCGGGTGCCTGTAGTCTCAGCTACTTGGGAGGCAGAGGCAGGAGAATCACTTCAGCCCAGGAGTTGGAGGTTGCTGTGAGCTGTGATGCCACAGCACTCTACCCAGGGTGACAGCTTGAGGCTCTGTCTCAAAATAAAAAAAAAAAAAAGAAAATAGTTTAAAAATAAAAAAAAAATCACCTTGGCATTGTGGTGGGCCCCTATAGTCCCAGTTACTCGGGAGTCTGAGGCAGGAGGATTGCTTAACCCCAGGAGTTTGAGGTTGCTGTGAGCAAGGCTGATGCCACAGTACTCTAGCCTGGGCAACAGACTGAGACGCTGTCAGAAAGAAAGGAAGAAGGGGAGGGAGAGAGGGAGGGAAAAAGGGACCGGGGAGAAGGGAGGGAGGGAAAGTGTGCAATAATCGACATGTATTTTCAGCCTAGCAACTCAGGTAGTGACAATTTATCTTTTCAGTATCTGAAAGGATATCACCACCAAAGAGGAAAAGGAGTACTTCTTTTTAACCTAAATACAGTTGCCCGTAAAACAAGTGTGAATCTTTTCGTTGACATATAAATTTTACCAAAGACCAGGCATCTATCAGCACATAGTTAAATTTGCCAAAAGAAAATCTGAAAAGATTTAGAAACGTTTGAGTCATTTAAAACCAGCTGGGTCAGAACATTTAAACACCCTGCCTCCCCAGGGCTACTTACAAGATGATGATTATAATTACCGTATCATCATTATTATGCCAAGTTAATTATTATTATTTTGCTATCTCCCATGTACTGAGATTAGCTACTGACCTGAGGTTTGTGTGTGTGTGTGTGTGTGAGAGAGAGAGAGAGAGTGTGTGTGTCTGTGTCTGTGTCTTACAAGAAAGGAAGAGTAGGGGAGCTCAGTTTTGTGGTTTCATTTTGGTTTTGTTCTCTGTAGCAGGGATGGGTGAGCACGGCTCCGATCCCTGCCTCCTGGAAAATAGCAGCATCAGTTTTAAGTTGACAGGACAAGATGGGAACCGTGCAATACAGTACACAGCGATGGTGACTGACTGTCACGTAACTCACACTCATGACCACAAGTCGCACTGACAGTGGGCTAACCCAGTGAGTTCACCAGCTTCAGACACAAGAGAACCCCTACCAAGAATTATGGAGCCAAGTACAGCAAAGTACCTGTGCGTGGTTTAAACGTCTGAGTTCCATGCCAGGACAAGGGGGCTCCAGGGCAGACCCTGATGGGTTTCCGAGAGCTTAGGAGGCTCTGCACAGGGGGAGCTGGCCAGCCTGCAAGCTACAACCAGTAGAGATCAAAGCTCAGCATGCTGGAAAAGTCACAATTAAGACCCAAGAAAACAGTCTGCGAGAATCCGTGAGGACTAGGCCAGGAGACGGAAGCGAGCTACCAGGCAATGCGCCTAAGAGGCAAGGCAAGCTGGTGGAGAAGGCGGGGTGGGAAACAGAGGCTGCAGAGACTCCTGAAAGGTGTTATCACAATTAGCTTGAGGCTTCAGAGGTGGTTAGGAAAGAAGGTAGTGGGGTATGGCGATAGTTCCCAGAAGCCCCTGGCAAGAACATCTGGTTAGAAAGCTATTTATAGGCTTGGCGCCTGTGGCTCAACGGGCTAAGGCACCAGCCACGTACACCTGGGCTGGTGGGTTCGAATTCAGCCCGGGCCCGCCAAACAACAATGACGGCTGCAACCAAAAAATGGCCGGGCATTGTGGCGGGCCCCTGTGGTCCCAGCTACTTGGGAGGCAGAGGCAAGAGACTCGCTTGAGCCCAGGAATTGGAGGTTGCTGTGAGCTGTGGTGCCACGACACTCTATCCAGGGTGACAGCTTGAGGCTCTGTCTCAAAAAAAAAAAAAAAAAAGAAAAGAAAAGAAAAAGAAAGCTATTTATAACCAGAATTTTTGTCTTCTTTTTCCTATGACCACTCTTTACTTTGTAGGGGGGTATGAATAAACACCCCAGATAAAAGAAAACACAGATTCTGTGTGTCACGCCGGAGTGGAGGAAGAGACAAGATGCCTCAGGAAGCAATGTGGCCCAGCCAAGAACACCCTGATGTAATGAAGTCCACACCCCTTGTACCTCCTGGCCCAGGGTCAGCCCAACACACAGCGACCCAAACAGGCGCAGTCAACACAGGAACACCAAATAGGCTGAGCTCGAGAGACAGGCAACCTTTTCGGTAAAACCAGTAGAAGAGCTGTACCCTGCCAGCAATGGATAAAAGCTAACACTGCTCTCTTCCTGAACAGGATTAATTTTTTTGTAAGTAATGATAGCCCACATTTTTGAGCGTTTAAACACGTGCCAGGCCAAGTCCTTTTTTAAGTGCATTACGTGCACATGATAACCCACTAGGATGCATCCCTGTGCTAACAGAGGCAGGATTGGGCACAGAGAGGCCACAGAACCTGCCCCAGGCTATAGCACTGGCCAGGACAAAGCCAGAATTCGAACCCAGGCAGCCAGGCTCCAGTAGCCACATTCCTAAGCACATATCAACTGCCTCAAGTCTGCTGGTGTCTGGAGCTACACCTCAGTAGATCCAGAAGAAATCAGAGAGTATAGTTCTGGGAAGACCCTTTGAGACCACCTAATTCAATTCTAATGGTTTACAAATGTGAAAACAGAAACCCAGAGATGTCAAGTGACTTGCTGGAGGTCACACATCTCCACACATCATCTTCAATCATCCAGAGTAATGGTGCTAAAGAGATCATCAAACTCGGTTGTAAATTCTTAGAGATAAGGAACTACTTCTTAGGGTTAGTGTTAAAAATACAGTAGATAGTACAACTCCCCTCTCCCACTGTTTACAAAGTTAGCCATCTATGTACGGTTTACCATTCCTTCAAAATGAGATGACTTGCACGGTTTAAGTCCTACAGAGATGATTTCCAAGGTGGTATGACCCTCATATAAGCAAATAAATAGGTGCCCCACAAGAATCCACGTGAGGGTCCTGCAGACCTCTTCCTGATGACAGTGGCTCTAGAACCTAAAAGGAAAGAAAATGTGCACAGAGAATACTGCACACCCAAAAAACTGAACCCAGCAATTCAGCGGAGCACAATCCCTCACTCTTTCCATCTTGCACTGCGCTGCCACTGCTTCCGCCAACCCTAATCAAACAAATTCTAGTTTCTTCTGGAAGTTTAACAATAATGAAATAACCAGACACATCACAAAGAGCAGCAAAACCACATTTTAGAATCATTACTCTAACAGGATTTTTTAAGTATGTATTTCTCAATAGGTAATTTTTCAAATCTCTCCCGCAAAGATTTTTGCATCTTGTTCAAAGTCTCTGCTGTCCTCCACTTAAAGGAAAGCCATTAAAATGCAGTTCAAACCAGGACACATTTCCCTTCCCACAGAAATTAAACACCAGAGACACACACATATTTCTAGACCAAATACTAGTGAATACCTTTCATCCAATAACGTAAAGACACTGTGGAAATGAGGAATGTTGGCCCACCGCTGCCCAGAATTGATTTCCAGCCAGCAACACTGAGATCTGGAATTCATTCACTCTACAAAGTCTTGTTCACTTAGATTTCTCCCCTCTCTTTACTGAAAGGAAAAAAATCGTCAGACTTCTACAACCCTCATAAGAATTCAAGGCCAAAAACTTAGGAAAACACTTGACGAGACCAAAACCCATCGCCCTTAGCATTATTATTAAACCATTACATTTAAGAATTCCCACACGCTAGAAAGTTAGGAACTGTACAAATCAATTTCAGAAACTTGCAAATTATATAATTTCATCCTGACAAGAATGTTCATTACATGAATACACTCTTTTAAGTGAGAGTAAACTGCACCTGTCTTTCGAGGTTATATTAGGCAACTGGGATCAAGTGTTTTTGCAGGGTGACAGTTTTACAAGCAGTCACAACTCCCAGGAGGGGAAGTAGACTCTGAATTTTCCTTCAGGTAAGACACAGCTGCCAGAAAAAGCAGTGAAAGGAATGCCTGGCTCCTCGGGACAGCTGTCACAGGCAACATATCTCAAGCTGCCAGGAGGTGGAGGAAATGCTCAAGGGTCAGGCTTCCGATGACTCAAGGGCTCTCGCAACCCCAGCCCCAAGTTCTGGGAGACCACATCAAGACAGACTCAACAAAGTCAACAAAGTGGAATGCTTAGGAGGCAGTGGGAAGGCAGGAGACCACTAGCCCTGCCACGTCGTCCGCCTTACAGATAAGGAAATCAAAATCCTCAGCCAAAGTTGGCTCGGCACCCGTAGCACAGTGGTTACGGCGCCAGCCACATACACCAAGGGTGACGGTTTGATCCCGGCCCGGGGCCTGCCAAACAACAAGGACAACTGTAACAAAAAATAGCTGAGCGTTGTGGCGGGCACCTGTAGTCCCAGCTTCTTGGGAGGCTGAAGCAAGAGAATCGCTTAAGCCCAAGAGTTTGAGGTTGCCATGAGCTGTGACACCACTGTACTCTACTAAGGGCAACATAGAGAGACTCTGTCTCAAAAAAAAAAAAAAAAAAAAGAACACCTCAGCCAAAGTTAGCCAGTTCAGGGACATTTTCCTCCCCTCTCCATAAGAAAAATGGTTAGAGCTTTGGCTTTGGACGAAGACCTTGAATACTGGTTTTGCCACTTTTTAGATGACATTATTTAACTTCAATTTCTTCATCTATAAAATGTGGAAACTAAAGTAGCTGCCACAGAGTTGTTCTTAGGACAAAACAAAATGATAAAATATTTAGACCAGAAACTGTAACAAACTATTCAAAGAAAACGTAGGTGGATAACCACATGACATCAGTTTGGGCAATGATTTTGGGGGTATGAATGGGTGTGCTCCCACACAATGTTACGGGGTATGACACCTCTTGGGGGCGGAACAATGTTACAGGGTATGACATCTCTTGGGGGTGGAACACAATTACAAGAGGGACTTTCCCTGACAAATGCAAATGCTGTTAACATAACTTTTTGTGCCCTCAATTAACCTGCACCAATAAAAAATAAATTAATAATAAATAAATGTGGTCTTTCAAGCCTTCAAATGCCAAATAAATAAAAAAATAGCTTCTGCAGGGCAAAGGAAACAATCAACAATATGCAGAGATAATGTACTAATTGGGAGAAAATATTTGCAAGCCATATACCCCATAAAAGGTTACTATGCAAAATATACCAGAAGTACAAAAGTTGTTTTGTTTTGTTTTCTTGCTAA